>CAJHQQ010001031.1:0-122068 GCA_905132885.1 Moricandia moricandioides
TAAAACAATACCAAATGCATATAAGAGACTCAAATATACTATATATAACATAGGTAAAATAGGTAAAATCTATAGTATATCAATTCCAATGGAAATATTGATGTTGTCTATGTCAACCTCAACACTAAATTTGAAGCTCTTAACACCCATGTGAAGAATCTAGAGAATCAAGTTGTTCAAAATAGTGAAGCTTTGAGGAGACAAGAAACCTTGATCAAGGAGAAGATTGAGGCGGGGCAGAAGCATAATGTCAGTGTCATCATAGATGATGATTTTTAGCAAGTAGTGGAAGAATTTAGGCACCAGGAGGAAGAAACTCGTGAGAATCCCCTGCCCTGTTCGAACAACCATCGATTGACATCCAAAATTATCCATCGATCGGCAGTACCTAAAATTTCCATGGGAATGTATGAAGAGATAAACATCGATCGACAGCTGGACCCTACCATTGGCCGACGGCCGTTCGAAACAGAGGGATGTCGGTTGCCAAGCAAAGCCGTGAGTCTTTTATATGCTAATAGGCACTTGAAAAACACCCTACATAAACCCAAACATACAGATAAACCAGTCCCCACAGTAATCGAGGAAGCTATGGAAAGACATTCTAGAGGAAATAAGAAGATACTTAAGCATCTTAGAAGGAAAGCTAATGAGAAAGTGATGGACAACTTTGCTAAGAAAGTCTTCAAAATCCCTCTAGAGGCATATTACACTAACAGAATCTGGATGTTATTTAGAGAAACCAAGGAGACTGATAAGGACATTGAAAGAATGTTTAATCATCTGAGGGAGAAGATAAAGCAGAGGGTCAAGTTGAAGAAGAGAAGCGACCCTAGGAAGTTTCTGGTTCCCTGCAACATCAAGGGACATGACTACCCTTATGCATTCTGTGACACCGATTCTTCAGTAAGCATTATGCCAAGAACCATGACAGATGTACTAAGCTTAAAAGTGGATCCTTCGAGTGATTCATTCACTTTTTTGGATTTTTCTAAGGTGAATTCATGAGGCATAGTGAATGACCTCCAAGTGAAAATCGGTGATGTCCTAATTTATGTAGACTTTCATGTCTTGGATATCCAAGTGGAGCAGAATTCATCCCTGATACTTGGAAGAGCTTTCATGGCCATGGTAGGAGCTGTATGCGACATGAAGACAAACATGTTGTATATATCTCTTATTGATCAAAATAACTACTATGAGCTTGTTCAAACTAGAACCAAAACTGCTCTCATTGATTTGGTTCATGAACTAGGACTTTTGGCCACATGTTTCTGTGACTTTGAGCTAAAAGAGGAGTCGGATGATGGAGTATCGATTGACACCCAGTCAATACAATCGGTCGACAGAGACAACATACAGTTGGTCGACACCCACCCTTCAGCATCAATAGATACTCATCACCAAGCATAGTCCAAAGAAGCTTCCACAGCATAACACAATGCAGATTATGGTTATCTCAGACGAGATGAGTTTGGATTTATAAGGAATACAGAAGGATATGAATAAGCAATGGATGGACGAATTCTCAATGTATATAAGGAAGATACAGTAGACATACTCGCAATGGCTAATGGATCAGGAAACCTCTTCATTCAAAAGCAACATGAAAACCGTGCCGATAACAACATAGCATCCAATGGCACACCACTGCTCTCTTCGATCGACACTCACCTTAAAAAGGACTTCGCTGGTTACCAATCAGAACTTGAAGTGTTTTATCCTGAGAATTTTGATAATGGGGAAGAAAGAGATGAGTATGGCGACTACAGAGACAATTATGGCAATGCGCGAGCTATAAATGGTTGAATCACCAATGTGTCAAAGAAAGACATCAGAGATATTCTTCAATAATCAGAAATCATTGGACACACTTGTGTTTGTTTGCCAGAGTATGCAGAGAATTTTTAGGAGACCAAGGCAGCAGCTGACTAATACAGTAGAGCAGAAGTAGATGACATGATACATAGCATGTACAGAGCTCAGGAAATGTTGATGGATTACTATTAAAAGAGGCTCGATGATGTTTATTACCCATTCAACAACAATATTAGCTGGTTAACTACGTGCATGGAGGAGATGAAGCAGAAGATGGAATCTACTCTTTAGATGGTTTAAAAACAACAATATAAAGCATCTGACGAATGACCATCGATCAATAGACGATTCCGACCATCAATTGATGCTACCCGCAGACCATTCTATACAAAACTGGTAACCGAGAAGCTGCTAGGAAGATAAACTTGATGGAGTGTATGCATCTCAAGACATGATGAGGGAAGATATCTCAAGGATATTTTGGTGACATATCCATAACCACAGATAGCAGGATTGGTTGGTTACACAAATGTTTTGATTGACTTGAGGAAAGGATGAAACAAGTTGAGATCATAAAAGAAAGACATCAAACCAGAGGTGATGACGCCATAAGAAGCTTCATTAGTACCTGGTTCCAGATGAGCAAAGAGGATGTGAACACTTGTTTTCCAACAAGTGATGATCTACCCCCATCTTAGTGCAAACAGTCCTAGATATCTAGCTAAAGACTATTACGAAGCGCTGAGTGGGAGACAACCTACTGTTATGTATGTTTTAAATTTATTTTCTTTTCATGATTTTCCTAATTTTTGTATTTTTATTTATTTACAAAAACGGATCAAGGACCACCATTGATCGACAACAGAGCACAACCATCGGTCGATACCGATCACCATCGGTTGAAATCATAATATTACCATCAATCGACACTCATAACATAGTTTGGTATATTTGACTTTCCACATTAATTTTTCTTATGGTTTAATTTTTTCCCACCAAAACGAGATGGGATAACACTGGGGACAGTGAGTCTGGGGGAGGCTACTGATATTGCTTTCTATTTTGGAAATTTATTGTTATGTGTTTTATTGAGTCAAGGAGGAGTTTTTGAGCCAATTTAAATTTTTACTTATTATCCAACCATTCTATAGCGCCATTTTAGATTTGTTGTTTGCAGAGAGTACTAGAGATACCAAAGTTTGGATCATCCTGACAGTATATCACACTTTCTTAAAAAGTTAACAGAAATCAAAGCTAACCTCAAACCTAATTTGACTTATTTTCTTGCTTTGATGTTTTGCATACATTGGATCGGATTCCTCTTGCAAGTCTAGAAGCTAAAGTTTGTGTGCTTCTTATTCCTCTCTCTCTCTCTCTCTCTCTCTCTCTCTCTCTCTCTCTCTCTCTCTCTCTCTCTCTCTCTCTCTCTCTCTCTCTCTCTCTCTCTCTCTTTCTCTCTCTCTCTCTCTCTCTCTCTCTCTCTCTCTCTCTCTCTCTCTCTCTCTCTCTCTCTCTCTCTCTCTCTCTCTCTCTCTCTCTCTCTCTCTCTCTCTCTCTCTCTCTCTCTCTCTCTCTCTCTCTCTCTCTCTCTCTCTCTCTCTCTCTCTTTCGGCGTCTATAAAAAAGATTGAGATGAGATTATTTCCTTAGATGCAGAGAGGTAGGTAAATTACTTGTGACCCCACTATTCTAATTCAAAGGAAGGATGATACATCGTTGGAAACGAGGGGTAGGTAAGTTACTTGTGACCCCATTATTCACCTACGCTTTGGTCAAAAATAAAAATAAAAAGAGAAAAGAAAAAGAAAGATGAACAAGATGGATCGTATCAGCATCATTGATTCATTGGACTGGTAAAAGAATAATAATATAAAGAGATTCAGAGAAGAGAGAAGGAGGGAAGAAATGGATCAGAGAAGACTACATTGTGTGTTCGGATACTTGCAAGGGTAAGAGTCCATGTGTCCTCTGATCGATACTTCCAAGGTAAAGTCTGCACTTTTATTTTATGCAAGAAATGATGTTAGTAGAGGGGTGAGTGAAGCTAGTATTTGCTAAGTTGTTGGTACAATGGATTTTGATGCTATACTAGGACAATGTATATAAAGTTTTTCTAAGATTGACACTTGTTTGATGTGGTTGAAACATAGTAAAGGTGATAATGATAAGCTAGAGATTTTGTATGTCCTTGTTTTTCAAACCTCTTCCACAGGTTTACCTTTGTTTCACTTGAGGATAAGGAAAGGGTTAAGTCTGGGGGAGTTGATACGTCCCAATATTTACCACTTTTAGACCATCATATTGGCCTATTTGGAGTCTAATATATGTGTCTAGGAAGTGTTTTAGAGTCTTTTCATGTCTGGGTACATTTTGGAGCATTGTAGAGATTATGAGGCTTTCTTGAGCTTAGAGAGAGAGAGAGGAACCCCGTAGCTTGTTGAATTCAGCAAAGTATGAGTCGAGATAGAGTATTGCATCGATCGATGACATATTCTTCCGTCGATCGACGGTCGACGCGCAGAAACCTAACTCACAAAGTAGATGACTTGAAGTCTAAGTCACATCAATGACAAGATTGCCCATGCACGTGTTTTATCTAGTTTATATGATATTTGCTAGTGTTATATGCTAAGGAAGACTTTTTACAAGCTTTCATATTTTTCATAACAAACATAGTAGTTTAGGGATTTTGGGGAGAAGATCAGAACTTCTTCAAACTTTGTATTGGAACCCCATTTTCGAATCCCTATTCTTTATCTTATGCTTTTTTTTATGTTTATGATTATGTTTAGCTAGCTATGTCTGAGTAGTCACCTTGTTAGATTTAGGTTTATTAATGGTTTGATGATTTTCCAAAACATAGAATTGCTAGGGTGATTATTAGATCTATCATCATAATTGTACTTATTGCTTTTGTTCTTTATTAGCTACCTAGAGCCATGATCCTACGATAATTGACAACTGCGAGAGTAGGATCATTACCTGAAAAAATCATGTTGCGCTTAAATTAAAAGGGACAATCAAGAGAATGGACTAGTGATTCTAAGTGAACCAATCGAAATCTGATCATTTAATGCTTGAGTAAGAAAGTCACCGATCGATGCCGTTTGCATACAATCGATCAACGGTCATTCCAAGTTTGCACACGAAATTTGTAGACTACGAACTTAGACATAGGATAGATATAACTTATAATATCTTTACCAATTGAGTTCTGATTGAAAACCCTTGGCTTCTCTCCATTATAATTCACTACCTGAAAATCCTAGATTTAGCTATTTTCCTTACTTGTTTACAAACTAACAATCTCCTTATTTACTTATTCACGATGAGCATAGCAGGCTGGAGCTGAGGCCCATTATGCTCAACCCATAACGTTGACTGACTACAATTTTCCAGATGATTCTATGTCAACGGCTCTGTTATTCGTCCTCCATCATTCCAGAGGAACAATTTCGAGATGAAGCCAACCTATTTCACACTTGTGGCACATACACCATTTCATGGTCTTTCTCATGAGCATCCTATAGATCATTTGGAGCAATTCAAGGATCTTGTGTCTGCCATCAAGGCTAATGGAGTCTCTGAGGAATACCTTCTATGCAAGCTCTTCAAGTATTCACCTGCTGGAGATGCTTCATATTGACTTAAGCAGCTACAACCAGAATCTCTTACATCCTAAAAAGACATCAAAAACGCCTTCCTGCATAATTTCTTTGATGATGCGAGAGGTGAGGATTCGAGGAGCAGGGTTGCTACATTCACACAAGAGCCTGCAGAGTCTTTCAGAAGCTCATTAATCAGATTCAAAACCTACCAAAGAGATTGTACACACCATGAATTCAATGAAGTGGAACTTCTCAACACTTTCTTCAGAGGTATTGTGCTGTCATACCAGATGGATTTAGACACATCCAGTAAGGGAAATTTCTGAACTAGGAGCCTAGAAGAGGCTACCATATTGATTGAGAATTTGGTAGCTAGAAACAGCACCAAAAACAATGATCATGAGAGGAAGAAATCAGACCCTACACTAACCAAGGTTTGGATGGAAGAAGTAAAAGCCAAGTAGGACAGTGTTCAGAGGTTTTTGAAGAGGCAAGTTAGCTTCACAGGATCTAACAATGAGAAAGGTGAAGAAGTGGATGTGAACTTTGTTGGTGGAAATGGCTTCCAGAGATATGGGAATTAAACAACAAAACTCTTATGGCACTAGTCAGAGGAGTAGCTACAACCAAGGATCAGAGCAGTAGAGACCCTACATAAACTTCAGAACCTATGGAGCCTCCTACTATCAGAACACCCCATCAAATACCTAGGAGAAGAATATTGAAGCCATGCAGAAGATGATAGCGAATTGCAATGGAAAGATTGATGTTGTCTATGTCAACTTCAACACCCATGTGAAAAAGCTAAACAATCAAGTTGTTCAGACAAGTGAAGTTGTGAGGAGACAAGAAGCCTTGATCAATGAGAAGATTGAGGCTGGACAGAAGCACAACGTTAGTTCCTTCATAGATGATGATTTTTGGCAAGTAATGGAATAAGTTAGACATCAGGAGGAAGAAACTCGTGAGAATCCCATGTCTTGTTCGTACAATCATCGATCGACATACGAAGTTAACCATCGATCGACGGTACTTGAAAAATCCGTGAGATCGTGTGGAGAGTTGAACATCAATCGACAGCCTGACCTTACCATCGATCGACGGGTGTTCGAAACAGAGGGTTGTTGGTTGCCAAACATAGATGTGAGTCTTTAATATGCTAATAGGCACTCAAAAACTCACCATAACCAAACCCAAACAAACAGATGAACCAGTCCATGTCGTAATTGAGGAAACTATGGATAGACATTCTAAAGGAAATAAGAAGATCTTTAAGCATCATAGAAGGAAAGCTAATGAGAAAGAGATAGACAACTTTGCTAATAAAGTCCTCAGAATCCCTTTAGAAACCCTATTTGAGGAAGCTTATTACACTCACAAATTGTGGATGTTCTTCAGAGAAACCAAGGAGACTGATAAGGACATTGAAAGAATGTTCAATCATCTGAAAGAGAATATAAAACAGAGGGTCAAGTTGAAGAAGAGAAGTGATCCTGGGAAGTTTGTGGTTCCCTGCAACATCAAGGAACATGACTATCCTCATGCACTCTGGGACACAAGTTCTTCAGTAAGCATTATGCCAAGAACCAAGGCAGAGGTGCTAAGCTTAAAAGTGGAGTCTTCTAGTGATTCATTCACTTTTTTGGATTTCTCTAAGGTGAATTCAGGAGGCATAGTGAAAGACCTCTAAATGCAAAATGCTGATGCCCTAATTCGTGTAGGCTTTCATGTATTGGACATCCATGTGGAGTAGAATTCATATATGCTACTTGGAAGAGCTTTCATGGCCACGGTAGGAGCAGTATGCGACATGAAGACAAACATGTTATATCTATCTCTTATTGATGAAAATAACTACTATGAGCCTGTTCAAACTAGAACCAAAAATGCTCTCATTTATTTGGTTCATGAACCAGGACTTGTGGCCACATGTTTCTGCGACTTTGAGCTAAAAGAGGAGTCGGACGATGGAGCATCGATCGAAACCCAGGCCATAAAATTGGTCGACAGTGACAACATACAGTCGGTCGACACCCGCCCTTCAGCATCGATCGATACTCATCACCAAGCAGAGTCCAAAGCAGCTTCCATAGCAGAACACAATGCAGATTATTGTTATCTCAGACCAAATGAGCTTAGAATTTTAAAGGATCCAGAAGGATGTGCACGAGCAATGGATGGACGAATTCTCAATGTATCTAAAGAAGATATAGCAGACATACTCGCAATGGCCAATGGATCAGGAAACCTCTTCAGTCAACATCAACATGAAAACTGTGCAGATAACAACATAGCATTGATCAGCACACCACTTCTGCCGTCGATCGACAAACCACTACTGCCGTCAATCGACACTCACCTTACAAAGGACTTCTCCGGTTACCGATCATAATCTGAAGTGTTTGATCCAAAGAATTTTGATTGTGGGGAAGAAAGAGATGAGTATGGTGTATGCATATACAAATATGGCAATGCACGAGCTATAGATGGGAGAATCACCAATGTGTCAAAGGAAGATATTAGAGATATTCTTCAGAAAGCAGCCATCATTGGACACATTCGTTTTTTTTGCCAGAGTATGCAGAGAATTTTGAGGAGACCAAGCCATCAGCTGACTACTATAGTAGAGCAGAAGTAGATGACATGATACAAAGCATTTACACAGCCCAAAAGATGTTGATGAATGAATATAACAAGAGGCTCGATGATGTCTATTACACATTCAACAACAATATTAGCTTGTTAACTACATGCATGTAGGAGATGAAGCTAAAGATGGACTTTACTCTTCAGATGGTTTAGAAACAACAAAAGAAATAAGCTAATGAAGGACCATCGATCGATGCTACCCGCAGACCATTCCGACCTAGACTGGTAACTGAGGAGCTGGTAGAATATAAACTTGATGGAGTTCATGCATCTCAAGACATTATAATGGAAAATATCTCGAGGAGATTGGATAACATATCCATACCCACAGATAGCAGGATCGGTTGGTTACAAAAATGTGTTGATGACCTTGACGAAATGATGAGTCAAGTTGAGCTCATAAAAGAAAGACAGCAAACCAGAGGTGATGACGCCATAAAAAGATTCATTAGTACCTGGTTCCAGATGAGCAAAGAGGATGTGGACACTTGTTTTCCAACAAGTGATGATCTACCCTCATCTTAGTTCAAACAATCCTAAACATCAGGCTAAAGACTATAACAAAGTGCTGAGTGGGAGCCAACCCACAATTAGGTATGTTTTAAATTTTGTTCTATTTTCATGATTTTACTAATTTCGTATTTTTCTTCATTTGCAAAAACAAAAGGAGAAGGAAGATCGAGAACGACCACTGGTTGACGATGGAGCACAACCATCGGTCGACACCAATCGCCATTGGTCGACATCATAACATTACCATCAATCGATACTAATGACAGAGTCTGGTATTTTTTATTGTCCTTATTAATTTTACTTATGTTTTAATTTTTTCCCACCTAACCGAGACGGGATAACATTGGAGACAATGTTATTTAAGTCTAGGGGATGTTTACTGATATTGCTTTCTATTTTTGGATTTTTATTCTTATGTGTTTATTGAGTTTTATTGAGTCAAGAAGGAGATTATGATCATATTTAAATTTTTACTTAGTATCACTATCCTAGATTTGTTGATTGTAGAGAGAAGAGATACCAAGGTGGATCATCCTGTCACTATATCACACTTGCTTAAAAAGTTTGACGGAACCGAAGCTAACCTCAAACCTAACTTTACTTTTTGCTTTCTTTGAGGTTTTGTATACATTGGATCGGATTCCTCTTGCAAGTCTAGAAGTTAAAGTCTGTGCTTGTAATTCCCTTCGCTCTATCTCTCTCTTCGGCATCTATAAAAATAATAGATTGAGATGATTTTCTTAGATGCAGAGGGGTAGGTAAATTATATGTGACCCCACTATTCTAGTTCAAAGGAATGATCACACATCGTTAGAAGCGTGGGGTAGGTAAATTACCTTTGACCCCACTATTCGCCTACACTTTGTAAAAAGAAAAAAGAAAGATGAACAAGATGGATCGTATCATCATCATTGATTCATTAGACTTATACGAGAATAAAAAAATAAAGAGATTCAGAGAAGAGAGAAGGAGGAAAGAAAGGGATCAGAGAAGATTGCATGTGTGTTCGGATACTTGCAAGTTTAAGAGTCCATGTGTCCTTTGATTGATATTCCCAAGGGAACACCTGCACTTTTATTTTATGCAAGAAATGAGGTTATTATAGGGGTGAGTGAGGCTAGTATTGGCTAAGTTGGTGGTAGAATGGGTTTGGATGCTATATTAGGATAAGGTATATGGAGGTTCTCTAAGATTGACACTTCTTTGATGGGGTTGCAACATAGTAAAGGTGATAATGATAAGCTAGATATTTTGTGAGTCCATGTTTTTCCAACCTCTTCCACAGGTTTAGCCTTGTTTCGGTTGAGGTAAAGCAAAGAGTTACGTCTGGGGGAAATGATAGGTCCCAATATTTACCACCTTTAGACAATGTTATGAGCCCTATTTGGAGTCTATCATATGTGTCTAGAAAATGTTTTAGAGTCTTTTCAGGTCCATGTATATTTTGGAGCATTGTAGAGATTATGAGGCTTTCATGAGTTCAAAGAGAGAGAGGAACATCGTAGCTTGTCGAATTCAACAAAGTACGAGTCAAGACAGAGTGTTGTGTGGATGGATCACACACTCTTGCAGTCGAATGACGGTCGACGTGCAGAAGCCCAACTCACAAAGTAGCTGACTTGAAGCCTAAATCACAAAAATTACAAGATCACCTCTGGACGTGTTTTACCTAGTTTCTATGATTTTTGCTAGTGTTTTATGCAAAGCACGACTTTTTACAAGCTTTGGTACTTTTCATAATAAACATAGTAGTTTAGGGTTTTGGGGGAGAAGATCGGTACTTCTTCAAGCTTTGTATTGGAATCCCACTTTCTTATCCCTATTATTTATCTTATGCATTATTTCATGTTTCTGTCTATGTTCTGCTTAGCTATGTCTGAGTAGTCACCTTGTTAGATTCATGGTTTATTAAAGGTTTTAATAAATAAGCCACATAATATAATTAATAATTATTAGATCTATCATCAAAATCGTACTTATTGCTTGTGTTCTTAATTAGCTGCCTAGAACCTTGATTTTAGGATTATTGACAACTGCGAGAATATGATCATTACCTGAACAAATACTGTTGAGCTTAAAATACTAGGGAAAATCTAGATAATGGTCTAGTGATTCTAAGTGAACCAATCGAATTTGATCGTATAGTTCTTGACCAAGAAAGCCATAGATCGATGTTGTTTGTATACCATCGATCAACAGTCATTCCACGTTTGCACCCAAAAGTTGTAGACTTTGGGCTTGGCCAAAGGATAAATATAACTTACAATATCTTTGCCAATTGAGTTTGTGTTCTATGATTGAAAACCCCTTGGCTTCTATCCCTTATAATTCACTACCTGAAAACCCTATATATAGCTATTTTTCTTACTTGTTTACAAACCAACAATCTACGGTTTTACTTATTTTAAAGTTTTATTAATTTCCTAGCATAACTAAATTGATTATCAAATCTATTGTATGCCCTCGCTCTTTGTGGATTTGATCCCTAAGTAATACAGTGGAACCTCTTATTTGATAGAGTAATCAATAGCTCTATGGTAATTTGAGCATGTATCACTTAAGAAAAAGCTTAATGTTAGTGTGACTGGGAAAACCTCCACGGTATATAGTATTTAAGGATGAGTGAACCTACAGGGAGATTGCATATGGTTGGGACGATGATGATACCATGTTTTACAATGCGTGGCGGAAGGTTGAGATTCATCTCAGTTCGATTCATTGACTACGTCACCATCAACTGTATGGGCATTGAGAGGGACTTATTGGCCTTGTTACAGAAGACGGGACTTACTTACCCTGATCTAGTGTGACAGTTCATGGCTTCAATGCGAGTATATTATCAGGATCCAAACCTAAGGAGACCATACGAGGGTTTCATCACCTTTTGCATCCAGGGTGTTCGGTACAGGTTGTTTATTCCCGATCTGTGCGACATCTACAGTTTTCCAAATCAACTCACCTCTAGCATCACTTTGCCAGACTCCTTACCCGCTCAGTATGAATTTTTCATCCAAGGGAGCCTCCCTAGCTGAAATTATCTACCTTACTCTGCGCTACTTTATGAAAGTGATCATCAATACCCTCTTCTGTAAGATTAAGACAAACAACATAAGGGTTAACGAGCTGATTATGCTATGCCTCTCCATTCAAAATATCATTGAGGACCGGGTAGCACCACCACCATTTCACCAATTGGTGAACCTGGGAACCCTCTTTGATGAACACTTGATCACTCTGAATACCAAACCTTTTTACATGAACAGGAACAAAAAAGAGTTTGTCGGGAGCCTTATTACTCCCATCTTCATGCACTTTAGGATTTTGATAGCTGACTACACCATCAACGACAAGGAAGGAGCATTAGATAAGAACCATTTGAAGAGTTCTAAGTTGCTGAGGCAGTCTTATCAGTGAAAGTACATGGACCCTAACTTGGGCGATCGTTGTCTTTGGCTGCCAAAGAAGACACCCACATACATCTGTGGAGATGGTGCATGTCTTGTTTTTTACCCACCTGCAAATATGAACATCAACCCCCGCCGCAGCTGATCTCGCAGAGGACTGTCTTCTAGCAGTTCTGTGTCGACTCATGAGTTTCTGTAGTTTCCTACCTTCCCGGTGACTGTAGAAGACTTACTCAGCGTTTTTTTGTCGATGCACTTTAGTTTATCTGTCCAGACTCTCGAGCTGCTCTTGTATGTATCTGCAACGCTCCAAAGTATGTTCCACACTGCCAGCTGCCGAGAGCCCTGCTGAAGAGTCCAAGGAGGATGTCGAAGGGGTTAGATGATGAGGATGAGGAGTAATATGCTTTGCTTTTATTATTTATGTTGTATATGCTTTATTGAGTCTGTTGAAATACGTTTATTTTCATTTCTTTGCTTAGGGTTGTTAAACTATGAGATTATATATGATTATGTTGCTACATACTTATGTTTGAGTGTTTGGCAGAACTATTGGGTATTTTGTGTTTGAACACGTCATTTTGGAACTAGTAAACACGTCGTACAATAGAGAAATTGTTCTGCTTAAATGGTGCCGATCAACATTACCTTTGCGTCGCTCTACGCCCAGCAGTCCAAGAGGTAAAAAATGTTACCCTCATTTTAACAATCTTTAGTTTATTTTTAAAACAAACCTCAAACTCGATAACACTATGGACATTGTTATTTAAGTCTGGGGGTGCTTATTACTAACATTGTATTATGTTTTAAGTGTCAGTTATGTGGTTTTATTGAGTTAGAATAGAATCAGTTTTGGCTGATGAACTTTTTCCAGGAACAAACCACCTAACCATTCTCTAGCATGTTTTTGAGTTACTGATTGCAGGATGTATTGAATGGAAATACCTATGTGAATCGGCCTGATAGTAACATTCACACTTGCTGAGAATGTCTGAAGGAACCAAAGCTGACCTCCAACCTAATAAACTCAAATTGCTTGTTTTGGGGCTTGGAATACATTAGATCAGATTTCCCCTGCAGGCGTGGAAGGTAAAAATCTCTGTGTTTCTAGTTCCCCTCTATCTTCTCTACAGCATCTAAAAATAGAAAGAATAAGGAAAAATTAATATGACTTCCAGAGTAGTAAAGGGGTAGGAAAATTTCCTATGACCCTTTTATTTTACTATAGTGGGAGGATCACACAAAGAAAACATGAGGGGTACAAGAATTTCTTATGAACCGTTATTCGCCTACTCTTTGTATACTTTTTAAAAAGAGAAAAGAAGAAAAAAATATTAAATGTGTGTTCAAAAACATGTTGGGGGTAAGAGTCCATGAGTTTTTTGATCTATATTCTCAAGATAAAGCTATCACTTTTATATTTCATCAATGAGTTTAGTAGAGAGGTATGTCAAATGTTATCTGGTGGGTTGTGGTATGACAAGGTTGCTAAGGTGGGGCTGAGTACATGGAAATGCCTCATATTTGGCTTGCAACATTGTAGAGATGATGGTGGTGTTCTAAAGATTTAGTGAGTCGCTGCATTTTCAAACCTCTTCCATAAGTTCATTCTATGTTTTGCTTGAGGGAAACAAAATGATAAGTCTGGGGGAGTTCATATATCATGGTTTTTACAAGTTTTTGGCCATGATATAAGTCATATTTATAGTCTTTGTTATGCAATTGAAGTCTTGTAGAGTCTCTTTAGTTTTAGGTACGTTTTGGAGCATTTGGAGCTTAAAGAGAACAAAATCCTTAATGTGCATAAGTTGGTGTCGAGATATGAAAAGCTTTTCGATCGGCGCTTCCTTAGCTTTGGCCGATGGTGTTGCTGATGACGAGGCCAACTTAACTTTCAAGAATTACACTTTGGCCTAGAAGTTCTAGTAATTTCTCAAGAGGTCCCTGGCGTGTTTTAGATAATATCTTAGGGTTTTGAGAATTTAGTAACTTACGCTTAGAATTGGGAATAGAGGAGAGAGAGAGAGAGAGAGAGAGAGAGAGAGAGAGAGAGAGAGAGAGAGAGAGAGAGAGAGAGAGAGAGAGAGAGAGAGAGAGAGAGAGAGATCCAAACCCCTTCAGAGAGAGAAGGTTTTGAACTCCATTGACTACTCTATTCTATTTATGCACTTTATTCAGTTATTATGATGTTCTTCATTTGTGAACAAAAAATGATGTTCTTCATGATTAAGTGTGAGTAATTTCATTGTCAGATTTAAGGTTCATCAAATGTTACTTAATAGATTGCTAAACTTGTTAATATTGTTTAGGGCAATCAATTGATTCTTCATTAAATCTCGATCTTAGGAATATTGGGACACAAGAGAGCATGGTCAATTACCTTAACTAAATTTAGATGCAAATAACTGCTCACAGCAAGAGTTGGCCTAGGTGTTTAGTGAAATTGAGTTTAATGCTTGCCTGAAGTAATTGAATTCGCAACGAAAGCAGTAATTCTAGGGCTTAGACATTAGATAATCCTTACAGCAGGAGTTGATTGATTATTTTTAGATTTTGAATTTGAGAATTGTTCTTTATTAAACCCGTGATAGTCTTTCTAGTTTGAATTTTAATGAATTTCCCTAAGTCTAGCACCCCTCGTTATGATAACTTACAACCGTATTGCTTTTTATTATTATTTACTGGATTTTATTATTTACCATCTAACTTTATTAAAAAACCAAAGTTTATTGTGTAATTTTAAAGTTTTTGTAGATTCAAAACTTAAGTGCTATAATCGAATATCTTATTTGAAAGAGTAACGTTAACATTAATTTGAGCATATTATATATGATCATATGATTATATCTATAACCATGTGAAACATAATATTACTCGTGCATTGGAATTAACACAGAGTAAAAGTAACACAGTCTTCAATTTAGTAATAAGTAGCACGTTTTGTGACATTTTTTGAAGATATATCATTATATTACATTCACTATAAACTTCGGTTTATATTTGTGTCTTTCAGTGCCCAATATACATACTTTGACGTGATCTTACTCTTGCAATGTAATTACCGGCAAATAATGAAACATTGAGAAATAACTTGCCAACCATTCCTTTGTAAGCGTAAATCGGGGAAGTATATATCTCATGTAATATATATGGTAGCACAAGATGTTTTTAATTGAAATATATTTACTCTGGTTAAGGGCATCTTTTACTTGGTCAAAAGGTATCAATTTGGAAAATTCACTTCATTGCGCAATGATTATTTCAGTATTGGCCTAATATATATGTACTTTTGGTGACTTAAACACGATCTTAATGTGTTTTAAATGACTACTATTTTGTAATAACTTGCAATATCTTTCTCAAAAAATTTCTAGACACATAATATCTTTCTCATAAATAAAACAACATACTCATAAAATCCCTATATAAGATCTTGCTGTTAAGGGCATCCTTAGGTATAACCTATCTTAGGTATAATATCTTAGGTCATTAGGGTCACAACTACCTAAAAACGTATAACCTAGACAAAGATCTTGCTCATTGACTTCCAATAACCCACACATTCCTAATCCACACTCAATGCAAACAGCCACATACAAGTCTCAATCATCATAGAACCATATTTGTTTCAATAGCACATGAGTATATTTTGGCGTTCACGCATTAGAATACAATATATATATATATATATATATATATATATATATATATATATATATATATATATATGATATAGTTCATTTATCAAAAAAATATATGTATACTTATAGATAACATGCATGTATGAATGGTTTAGTTAGAAACTCCTACTATGAAACGATCAAGTGATAATGAAACAAGGAAAAAGAGATCACATCAGTCCTCACCATGACCTTAGATATGCAAATAGAAAAGAGAAGAGAAGTAGATCTGCAGTAGAAGACTTTCATCAAACCATATCTACAAGAGAAAAGTTTGGTGCTACCACCAAAAGAATCGTGATAAGAGATCTAAGATAAAAGAAAAGAACAAGAAAGAGAAAACGATAACGAGGATTCCTTACCTCACCGGTGAATAGATCTAGAAAGAAAACAAGAAAGATCTAGAAAATAAGAGAGATCGACTAGTTTTGGATCTCCAATAGTTTGGCTTTGCCTCCACCAATACGAGAACAGTCCGAGGCAACAAATACAAAGCAACAAACAATGGCTACCTTTTTCATGGCGTCTATATCGAAAAGAGGAGAATAAGAGAAAGAAAAAGGGAAAAATAAGAAGAAGAATATCTAGAAGAAGAAAGAGAAGAAGGCGGCTAGATCATCAAAGGGGCAGCGTTTTGTTAAGTTTTCTATTTATAGAGAAACCTAAGGGGCTGCCTTCTCCTTATAGGAAAAGAGTTGGAAACTCTAGGGGTTACTATGCATGCTATAAAAGAAGAGCAATGGATTATGGGTTTTTGGAGAAAATGAAGTTAGTAAAATAAAAAACAAAATCATCTTGGTTTATGAGAACCAGAATGTGACACCCACTTAACAGATAATTCAGCCTATATTCCACGCGGAACCTAGAAAAACTGAACTTGTTCAAATCATATTGGTTTCAGTAAAGAGTGACCCTCTAGATTAGAACTAGAAAGTATTTTTTAAACAATGATACTACTTGTGACACCCTGACCTAACATAACTTAAATTATTGGCGATATCGTGGCACTTGTCTCTAGCCACAAGGACCGAGACAATATGCTTTTTAACAAAGTAGGTTGCTAGGATTTCTTTGACAAAAACCCACCAACATGAACTAAACCTGAAAGAAAACATGAAAAGAGGGATAAACATTCGATAAAAGCTTAATGAAATTAACTACAGAAGCTCTGAATATCACCCAACATTTATCACACAACATAACTTAAGCTGTAACTAGAATATCTTGTAAAGAAAGAATAAACAACTAGATTTATATATTGTATATTTTTAT
Source organism: Moricandia moricandioides (assembly GCA_905132885.1). Classification (NCBI taxonomy): domain Eukaryota; kingdom Viridiplantae; phylum Streptophyta; class Magnoliopsida; order Brassicales; family Brassicaceae; genus Moricandia; species Moricandia moricandioides. The sequence continues at coordinate 16,945 of CAJHQQ010001031.1, forward strand.
TAAATTAAATATTTTTCACGCGACATGTTTCGCAGTATCGAGTTGTATCGAGTATCGAAGTATCCTTTCCCACGTCCTAAATGCATAATCTGATAGGACTGGTTCACTTTATTGTTTATGTTCCTCATCGACCGTTCAATCTTTAGTCTAACTTCAATCCAACGGCTTTAAAACACAGATCAGAGAAATAAAATTTACAAACTCCCCCCCCCCCCCTTCCCTCGCTCCAAATCGGTATTCAAGCTCTGATGTCGAGTCGTCCACCGGAAAGTGAGCAATCACCATCTGAAACCCCGTTGCTCGATCAAGAGCAGCCTCCGACAGAAAGAGAACGCGGCGGAGAAGGAGGAGAAAGCGTTGACGAGGACCTCAGTCAAACGTTGCAATGGCTAAAGATGTTTCTAACGCTCCTTGGATTTAATCAATGGTCAACTCGGAGCCTTGTCTTGTCTTGGATCGTGTTTGTGACGATTGGTTTGGTGCTTCCGGTGACAGTGCTGGAGCTGGGGCATTACAAAGAGTGTGAGAGATATCAGTACAAGAGTTTCGAGCTAAACATTGTAGTCTCGCAGGCGTGTCTGGCTGGTGTCTCCCTGCTTTGCGTTTCTCATAACTTGAAAAAGCATGGGATTAGGGAGTTTTTGTTCGTTGATCCATTGATTGAGCGAATGGGATTGCACAAGGCTCATTATATTCAGCAAATCTCGGTGCTGATTCTTCTTCTTCTTTATGTGATTATTCTTGGTTGATAGTGAAGGATCGTTGGTTCTACATAGTGAGACGCTTCTTGTATGTGCAAGAAGCATCAATTCTCGAATTTCTTTTCAAAATTTAAACCTGAAATTGACATCTAAACCTATTGAAATGCATTTTTTGCCATGTGGTTTTGGTACAAAGTCCACAATGCCCAAAACCACAATATCTACTGTTAGTTTCCTCTCAAGCTAACTCTAGACTTTTACATGAAATGTTTTCTTTTATTAAGATTTCATTGATCACATAATCTTTCCAAGCGTAAAATCACAACATCTAATATTAGTTTTGTCTCAAATATCATTCATGTTCCTGTAACCCTTAGATGACTATTTTTTTTTTTGCCAACACCATTGAAAGCGATTTGTTTGACAAAAGTAGTCATTTTGCTGTGGAAAGCTAAATTTATTATCTTTTGTTTTTTCTTGTCGCAGAACTCTGTGAAACTTCTGGCACTTTGGTTACTCCCATGTTTTGGTTTGAAAGCTGCTCGAGAGATTATTCGAATGTTATATATGCCTAATGACCAGCCATGGCTATCTGTTTTAATTCTCTTATCAGTGATCTTTTCATGGACTTACTTGAGCACTATATTTCTAGCTGCGAGTTCCATGTTTCATTTAGTCTGTAACTTACAAGTCATCCACTTTGAAGATTATGCAGAAATCTTAAAGGGGGAGCCTGAAATCTCCTTTTGCATCACTGAACACACCACTTTACGCCGTTACCTATCTGAAATAAGCCATAGGTTCCGCATGTTTCTGCTTCTACAGTTTCTGGTTGTCACAGCTAGCCAGTTTACTATACTTTTCCAGATCACTGCGTACAGTGGGCGCATCACGTATATAAACGGTGGAGATTTCGCAGTAAGTCAATCACTGTTTCTTCTTCACTGGTTAATGTTCTTGTCTGGCGAGGTTAAGTTTGGAACAATTATGTGTTTAGGTCTCAGCGGTGGTCCAAGTTGTTGGAATAATCTTATGTCTACATGCAGCAACGAAAATATCTCACAGAGCTCAAGCAATAGCATCAGTTGCAAGTAATTCGCATGCGATAATGTCTTGCTCATCTACAGATTCAACTCAAATAAGGATTTCTCCTAGTGGAGTTCACTTGGAGGCCACCACGAATCCACCCATCTCCTTTCAGATTTCTCATTCAGTAAGAGATTTTGAATCAATGGATCACTACATGAGCATGCCTTGTGATAACAACAACTACATGTCCATGGTCTCATATTACAAAAGACAAGCTTTTGGTGAGGATTGTTTCACCCTCTTTTTCCTTTTCCATATTTTTCGCCAAACCTCTCATGGTATGTGACTATATAGGTTAATTAGAGTACGAATAAGATAATTTAATTGATACGTTGGTAGTTTTACTTTATGAATTAGGATTGATTAAGATATTTTACAGTAAAACTTTTGTTAATTTACTCTTTTATCATTGGTTTTGATTTTTTTATATTCGGTTTAGACATTAAGTTGTATTCGGAGAGCTTCCTGTTAATAATAGACAACTTTAAAAATTTAACATTAGTATCCAACAGAGCTTATGGTTAAACGAAAAGAAAGCTTAAAATAATTTTTCAATCTAAGTCTTGTGTGAACAAAGGTTCATAAAAGATAGCTGACATGGATGATTGTTGCAGTGTTGTATTTGCAGATGAATCCAGGTGGGATAACGATATTCGGGTGGACAGTAGATAGGCATCTGATAAACACAATATTCTTCATTGAGCTCTCTCTTGTTACCTTTGTACTTGGTAAGACTGTAGTCTTCAGTTCTTAATGACCAGAAGTAAAGAAAAAGGTTTGGATCATACACATGTCTTAGCCTTTTGCCACACTGTATTTGTTTTTCAAAAAAAAAGTAATTGATAGGAGAAGAAATTTGTAACTTCTCTTGATTTATAACTAGGGTATAATAAGTTTTTCTTACACACCTGACTTCTTTTATTTCATACAAATTAATGCGATTGGCAGATCGATAGTTAGACCATATCCCAAAACTATAATCTCCTTATAAGTTTAGGTTTCCTACCACGTATTAGTTAATAGAACCTATGTTACACGATCGTCTTATGGCCGTTCTTTTCTGACACACCAGCAAATTTCCTGTAAATACATGTCCAATGCAAAATTCGTGAGTTAAATGAGGGGTTTATCATCCATTTTATCACCTTTATATGTAGAATGTGAAGTTTTGATTTGAGCTATCGAGTGCATAAAGACCATTCATTACTCGAAAGTGGTTTTTACAGCTGACAATTGGTGAAAGCAGTGTCTAAACCAAAAGAATGGTTGGCGTTCACTACCCACATAGATGAATTTTTACCAGAAATGTTTTTCCTCAACTTCTCAATCAAATGTATTCCAAAAGCGAAAAATACTTATACGTGGTGCTTGGAATTCCCTTTATGCTATGTTATATGTCGATTATGTTTCACCGGTGGAATGATCTTGGTCATACCTCACCCAATCTCCCTTGAAGGTGGATGAAGAGTGAATGGTCTGAAGGCTACTATCACTTTTTTTGGACGATGTAGATTCACACAAAGGTTATGGACGATTTTGTGTTGCTTAGATATATCAAACTCACAAGCCTCATTGTAATATATAACTAATATTAATTAAGTGGTTAGGTAAAACTGAAGTAGCACATATAATATATAACATCAGCAGCCATAAGCTAAAAAAGAAAACTTCATGTAGAAAGGAAAATTAGCTCTTTTTAGCTAAAAGAAAATATGAAGTTTCTCTTGCATGGATGAACCTGATGCAATCTTCCTAGATCGGCACTTGAGAGGTGTTGCAATGAATCCAGCGAGCTCACTGACAAAGGATATGGATCGAATGGTCACATAAAGGTTGCAGATGCCTTTAAAATTCCTCTTTGTATTCTTTAGATATTACACACTAAAGAACGCACATACTTTTGATGGATATTACACACAAACAAGATGATCTTCTTTGAGAAAAAGTTTTAGAAATAAAAAGATAGATACATTTTCATCTAGAACACTTACAAACATATAAAGAAAAGAAAACAAGTCTTGGAAAAACTTGCAAGGCTGTTTGAAACTAACAAAAACATTAAAGTTTGAACATGTTAAAAACTTAAAGGCTCCTCTTGCTTTCTTGGACGGGTTTCTGATGGTAGTAAGGTCTTGTGCTTCTAGATTCAATAAAGGGGCTATGGTGAACTGGAACATTTTCTCGTTAAAAGCCATGTCAAGAAAACCTAGTGAGTACAACCAAGAAGCTTTTCACATTTGTTGAAATCAGTTAGCTTGAATCAAAAACAAAATGGTTTGACAAGATTTACCTCCATGCTTGCTGTCTTGATTGGTTTGGTTCATCACTATGCCATTGAGCAATCCTCCTACTGTTTGGTTAAAAATCTTAGCTATTGCTCGAGTCATTGGACCAACTGGTGTGATAAAATATCCTCATCTACAAGATCATCCCCTGGTTCAAGCTGCTCCCAAGGTTCAAACTCATTCTCATGTTTTGATGTCCTTGCAACATCTAGGATCGCATCATGCTCTCCCACTTGAAAATGTTTTTTTCCTTAAATCTATTTCATCTGCAACAAAAGAAACAAAACCAGAAACATTGAATGTAGAGCTTACTTTATACTTACCTCGCAGATCAAGCTGATAAGCATTGTCACTAATCATTTTTGTTATTTCAAATAGTCCACCAATTATAGGTATCAGTTTGGACTTCTTCTCTGCTTGGAATTTTTTCTTCTTCAAGTGCACCCACACTTTGTCTCCAATCTCGAACTTTTTCTCAGTTTTGCCCTTGTTGGGTTTCTTGACATACTGCTCATTTTTCTTATCTATGTTCTTCCTTGCTTTATCATGGATCTGCTTGACAAGTTAAGCTTTCTTTTTCTAATCAATGATGGCTCTTTCACTAAAAGGTAAAGGGATTAGATCCAATGGAGATATGGGATTGAACCCATAAAAATTTCAAAAGGATAATACTTTGAAGAATAATGCAAAACATGATTATATGCAAATTCAACATTAAGTAAACATTCTTCCCAAGTTCTTAAGTTCTTTCTGATTAATGCACGCAAGAGTTTTCCACAAGTAACACATAAACTTATCATCTCTATTAACCACTTCTGTTTGACCATCAGTTTGAAGAAGACATGTAATAGAAACAAAAGCTCCCAACTTAGACCAAAGAGTTTTCCACAAGTAACAAAGAAACTTATCATCTCTATCAGAAACTATAGTCCTTGTCATTCCATGCATGTGAGCTATCTCTTTAAAGAACAAGTTTTCTATGTGCAATGCATCACCAGTCTTATTACATGCTATGAAATGTGACATTTTAGAGAATCTATTAACCACTACAAAGATATAATCCTTTCGAGTCCTAGTTCTAGGCAAACCAACCAAAAAATCCATAGAAATATCTTGCATTAGAAGAGGTCAACTTCCTACACCCAATGCATCAAACTCAATTTCAAATGTTTTAAGAAAATTAGGTAAAATCAAAAGAGGGGCATCAGTAAGCTTTTCTTTAAGTGTCCGAAAAGATTCTTCCTGAGATTGTTCTCACTTGAATCTCACATCTTTTTTGATCACCTAAGTAAGCGGTGCAACTATAGTACTGAAGTTTGGAACAAATCATCTATAAAATCCAGCAAGACCATGAAAACTTCTCACTTCTCCTACTGTCTTTGGACTTATCCAAGTCTCTGATGGCCTTTAAACTTCTCCTCATCAATCTTACCATCTGAAATTACAACAAAACATAAAATCACAAGGTTATCTGTGCAAAAAATGCATTTCTTGAGGTTGGTATAGAGTTTCTCCTTCTAAGAACACTCAAACAAAATCTAAATGATGAACATGTTCTTCTACACCTTCGATGTAAACTAGAATTTCATCAAAGTATACTACACCAAAATGTCAAATGAATTCCCTAATAACATGATTCATCATGCTCATGAATGTACTAGGTGCATTTGTTAATCTAACTTGCATAATTAACCACTCATACAACCCATGCTTAGTTTTAAATGCAATTATCCATTCATCACCTTCTTTCATCCTAATTTGATGATATCCTCTTTTAAGATCATCAAGTATATCATTTAATCTAGGAGTAGGATGTCGATAATTCACCGTGATATTGTTGATGACTCTACAATGAACACACATGCACCAATGCCATCTTTCTTAGGCACACGTAAGACTAGAACGAAACATGGGATCATGCTTTCTCAGATATGACCTTTTTGCCACAAGCTGGTCCACCTGCCTTTGCAGCTCTTCTGTTTCCATATAATGAGTTCGGTAAGCAGGACAGTTTGATTATAATGATCCTTGTACGGAATCGATTTGGTGCTCAATGCATGTTATAGGTGGTAGACCAACATGATTATCTTTAGGGAACACATCTTGATATCCCTGCAAAAGAAACATCATCTCACTCTGCAGCACCGTTGCAAGGTCAATGAAGCTTAAGTAAGCTTCTTTATAAACAAACATAAATATTGGCTGTTTAGAATGCATCTGATCTTGATAGACTTCGTGCAGTGTCATTAAACACAAATGAAAGTCGATTTGTAAAACCATCATGAGTTACCTTGCGGTTTGATTTCCATGACCTCCCAAGAAGAATGTGCCCATCTTACATTATCAGGATAAGAACACAAATTACTAAGCTCAAGCTGATATATCTTTTCAGACTCCACAAGATGAAACCTAACATCAGTTCTAAGTTGTTTTAGTTCAAGCAACTTTTTAACACTAGTTTCTTTTCAAGCAGATGTCGATGCAAACTAATCATCAGTCACAAGTTCATTTTTGGGAAAGTTCATAAAAAACCCACATCCCTTAAAGCTAGCAATTCATTCACAAGATTTTCTAAAATAGAAATCGGGTTGATTCAAAACAAGCTCTAACATCTTTTTATGGTGATCAAAGCTTTTTTATGTCATGTAAACTTCTCAAGACTCAAAAGACCAGAATAGTTATCCTTAACAATATACACACATTTTTATCTAAAGATTTTCTTGGTTCAAGTATTGTAAAAGAATTAATCATGTTATCAAAAACAAAGTTTGAAAGACCAAATTATTTCACTTGTCCAAGACCTAAATGTGTGACATCCTTAAAAGAAACCATGACAAACAATTATGGCCCTTACAGTGTTCTTGAAAGTCATCAGACAATAACTTAGGAATTGTTTTTGGCTCCAAACTGATCAGCTCCTCCAACACTTTACCTTGTGTTAAACTCTTTAGTTCTCTTTTTGGTGAGTAATCTTCTAAGACCTGTGAAGCTAACACATGGATACCTGGTTGGACTGGTTCAAGAGAAGTTAGTTCATCACAAGTGTTATTGACTACAAGATCAGATTGAGAGAGAAAATAGAACACTCTTTCTCAAGCTCTTTGATTACTATAGTCTTTTATGTTCTCAGATTTTGGATTGCCGGTTCCTTCTTGCAACTACTTAGCACATCTACCACTAAATTTAGTTGTGGTACTGACCTCCTTTGTTGGTCTTGTATCATTTCATTGTATGCTTGTTGTATCTCCTACCTGAGGTAATCTTGGAACTATGGGCTTTGCACATAATCAAGTTGTGCTTGAAGTTGCTGGGACTTCCTATGGTGATCACGACCAGAACAAGTATTTGGCCAACCTTACACGTTCCTTGATCCTCTCCAATAACCCTCCTGATCGTGATATCTCATTCACACATTCAAACTCATCAAAAGAATATGTATCTCTTTTTCTTAAAGACTTCTCTTCTTTCTAAAGTTGTTTCGTTGCTGAGTTAAACTTGTTGTAGTCTAGCTCTCTTTCAAGATATCTCCTCCTGTCCACGCTCTCTTGCAAATTGAAGAGCTTCTTTTGGAATTATATGATTTATTTGGTCGTGTCCCATAAGAGAAAACAATTGGTTTCTCCCTTTGGTCGAACTACCCATTTTGCTTGCTCGATCTTTCTTTTTTTTTGGTCAAAAAAGGAAAATCTTGATGATCTTCTTCTTAGACATGATCCAAACCAATTTGGACTTGACCATTCTCCTGCTTAGGCCCATTTAGTCGACAATAGTACCTTCCTTGGCTCAAGAAAACTCCTGGTTCCATTTCGTCCAATTTCAGCTCCATTGTCGGTTCAACCAGTTTATCAAGTGGACCCAACTTCTCTGATTCGTCCAACTCATCTGGTTCACTCTTGATGAACTCTTCTATTTTTCCCAGATCGTCCATATTATACACTAGCTGTCAATGCAAATCCAAAGTTGGTCAATGATTGATAAAGGCCATATAAAGGTCCATAGCTTTCTCCTGGTACAAAATCTCATGGATCAACTAATAAGCTCTCTGATAAATCCATTAGATCATGCCATGATCCTTTGACTAGCTAGTTGGTTCATAATTTTTCTTCAAACCCATGAAGTTGAGGTTGGTCAGAATCACTCCAACCGGTTTGGCTTTCCGAATCAGTTTCTTCCATAAGCTAATTTAGCTGCTATTGCTGTAAAAAACTATGATCTTGACCTGTTGATATACTATTGATTTTATCATTTTTGTCATAGTATAAGTCCTTTTTGGAGTTTTTACATTATGTTTCGAATCTATTTTAAAGTCATTTTAGGTCTAGGTATGTTTTGGAGCATTGTGGAGATCATAGAGCATTTCACAGATAAAATATGAAGAAACTAGTAGCTGTTCAAAGAAGTAAGAATCGAGATATAGAAGGATTGTCGATTGACACTATTCTTAGTAGCGTCGACACCCGCGTGAGACAAGCCAACTTTGTTTCTAGAAATCGGGCTTGGGCCAGAAGTTTCCATATATTATAAGATTGACCGATTTTATATCTATTAGATATATTTTTTATGCCATTGTTTAGAAAAAAACACATATTATTTATTAGGGTTTGGAGAGAAGATCAAGATTCCTCCAAAGATGTCTTTGTAACTCCAATATTTCTTACTCTATCTTTTAATGTAATTCATTCAGTTTATCTCTAAGATTTGCTTTACTATGTATGAGTAGTTTACTTGTTAGATTTAGGATTTTTCTGTGGTTTTGATGAACTTGTAAAACATAGAATTGCTAGTGTGAGTTAATTGATCCTTCAAAAATTTGTCTTACTGCTTTTGTTCTAAAGTAGCTAACTAGAAACATGAACATATGAAATCGACAACCACGATAGTGGGCTCGACTCCTAATAATAATTTTGCTGAGCTAAGTTGGTAGGCGCATGCGATACCTAGCTTAATTTACTTAGTGAATATATCAATCTAAGCGTTAATGCTTTTCTAAAGAAGTATCGATCGACATTCCATAGTATCGATCAACACTCTTCCTAATTCGCATGCGAGAGTTGGAATTAGACATCTGATTGGACTTCCATGCGCGATCTGGATATCCTACTTATTGAAATCAAGTTCTAGGACGGTACTTATCCCACCCTTAGCATATATAAGTTTAATTTCTGACTGTCTGCATGAAACCATACGTCTAGCGTCTTTCACATATATCTTACAACCAATATTTACTGCTTTTATTATTATTGCCTAGCTTAATCTTGATTCCTATTGTCCACTGTGTGCCCAACTCTATTTGGCTTTGATCACTAAGTACTTCAATTGATCTCTTATTTGAGAGATTTTGCTCTAAGGTAATTTGAGCTGCATCAAATTCGGCACCGTTGCTAGGGAGCATTGGATTCTCCATTAGACTTGATAAATGATTTAGTCTAGGTTTTTCTTTATTGTAGGTTACTTACAATTTTTTTCTTCTGTCCTTCAGGTGCATGCCCACTAGTACCAAAAGCAAAAACGAAGATAATCTCTTGGAATACTCGGATCCTACACAACTTGAGCGGACCATCCATCCACAATGAAGGGTGGATAACATCGACCGGAACCTCTACTTCGTCAATCGACACCACTTATGAGCGAGAAGCGATTGACACTTCTGAAGCACTAATCGTCGCCGACCTGAGAATCATGGCCGTGACTCTTGTGATAATTCAAGATGAGAATGGAGACATTCATGACCCGAGGGTCATCAGAGTAATGCAGCCAGTTATAGACTACATGATCAGGGGGACTGTAATTCTTGAACCAGAAGCAGCTGGTCTAGAATGCTTTGGCTGCTAGACCAAGAACATTGGCTGATTACAACCATCTAGATCAGTACTACGCCAACATGCCTGCAATGATCCTCCTTCCTTTTAGAGGAACAATTTTGAGCTGAATCCTGCTTACTTACACTCGTGGGACAGCAGCCTTATCATCGGCTCCCACACGAGCATCATATAGACCATCTGGAGTGGTTTGAGGATTTAGTATACGCTAGAAAAGCCAAGTTCCTGATTACTACCTTATTTTCAAGCTCTTCAAGTACTCACTTGCTGGAGATGCTTCATATTGGATTAAGCAGCTACCGCTAGGATCTCTTACATCCTCGACTGACATCAAGAACACCTTCCTGAATAACTTCTTTGATGATGCAAGATCAGAAGACTTTAGGAGGAGAATATTCATGTTTACTCAGGGGCCTACATAGTCTTTCAAGAGCTCTTGGATCAGATTCAAGTCATACCATAGAGACTGTCCACACCATGGGTTCAATGAGGTACATCTGCACGGTACCTTCTTATTTTACTTACTAAACAATTTTTTTTTATTTGTGTTACAGGTTTATGCCTAGCAGTACCAGAAGCAAAAAGGAAAAATATCTATTATTCTGCTTTGTTAGAACGCACAATCCGAAAAGACAGATGCACGTCATCGATCGAAAACAATACCCTTCCATCGATCGAAAACAATACCCTTCCATCGATCGATACTACTTGTGAGCAAGCAACGATCAACAACACTACACCTTCGTCGATCAACACTAAATCACGAGCAAGAAACATGGTGGCAAATTTTGTACAACGAGGGATGAGAACGGAGACCTGCATGACCAAGGTCATATGCGTAATGCAGCAGGTTAGATACTTGATGGTCAGGTGGCTGTAATCCCTGAACAAGAGGAAGCTGCTGAATCTCTAGCTGAGGATGATCGAACCAGAACGTTGGTTGACAACAACCGTCCAGATCAATACTACGCCAACAGATCTGCCATTCATCCCTCTACTTTCCAGACGAACAATTTTGAGCTGAAGCATGCATACTTTACACTTGTGGGACAAACACCTTATCATGGTCACCCACATGAGCATCCGATGGACCATAATGAGAGGTTTGAGGATATAGTTTCTGCTATCAAAGACAATGGAGTCCCTGAGGATTATCTGCTATGTAAGCTCTTCAAGTACTTACTTGCAGGAGATTTTTCATATTGGCTTAAGCAATTAACACCAGGATCTCTTACATCCTGGGATGACATCAAGAACGTCTTTCTGCGTAATTTATTTGATGACTCGCAATATGAAGACTTGAGGAACAAAATTTCTACATTCCCACATGAGCCTGCATAATCATTCAAGAGCTCTTCGATTAGATTCAAATCATATAAGAGGGATTGTCCACACGATGGATTCAATGAGTTATAACTACTTAATATCTTCTTCAAAGGCATCGTTGTGGTTTAGCAGATGGATCTAGACACTTCTAGTGATGGGAATTTCACCACTAGGAATCCAGAAGAGGCTGTGAGGCTTATTGAGAACTTGACATGTAGCAACAATACCACGAACACTGATTTGGAGAGGAGAATATCAGCTACCATACTTGGCAAGGAGCAGATGAATGAAATCCAGGCCAAGCTAGACAATGTTCACAAGCTTCTTAAGAAGCGAGTGAGTTTTGCAGAGATGTAGAGGCTGCTGATACCGCTAGTTACAATGGCGATGAAGAGGATGTGAACTACATCAGTGGTATTGTGATGTAGCTTTTATTATGTACTCTCAAATTAACCCTTTAAGCTACTTTTTACTCTCTCAAATAAGAGGTTCAATTGTAGTATTTAGGGATCGAATCCACAGGGAGTGTGGGCACACATTAGACAATAGATGTTTAGATTTAGCTAGGCAAACAATTTATTAAAGAAGTAATAGTAGACAAGTAAGCAGGTGATTGGTTTGATAACAATTAGATGAAATAGCTAGGTCTAGGGATTTATCAATCAATAGATTCAAAATACAAATCAAGGATGCTAAGGTTTTATAGATCAAGTTCTAGAACTCGAATTTAATAAGCAAGTAATCCAGCTCTCGCATGCAATTACTAATTAGATGCCTAAGTTCTATGTTCCAGCTCTGTCATGCAAACAAGGATCGAGCGTCGAACGGTACCAATGCTTGGGTATCTATCGATACTACCTCAGATAAACATTAACACACATATCGATAATGTTCAACTAGATCCTATACCAACTCTCGTATGTGCCTAGATATCTAATCCACACAGGGCTTGGGTTTCGTAAATTAATTGCAATCTCATTCCTCTCAATTGTCCTATGATTCTTGGTTCAAGCAATCAATCACACTCTTTTGTTATTCCACTACTCTAGATCCTAGTATTACAAGCCACCCTGGTGTAGAGATCTATAGATAACCTAGCAATCCCATGACTATCAGTTTGAAATTAAGGACATGAAATCCCTAAACCTAACAAGATGATTACTCATACATGGAAGCAATAACACAAATCATAGTCTGAATAAATAATAGATATAGAAATCAATAATAGTCATGGTATGGCTGTGCCGTCGATCGACACTGATTCGTCCCCTCGACAGCTTCCTTTCGCGAGACAGACAAAGCACTCTTCAGTAAATCGGGGATAACTTTAGATCTAACAATCCGATGGACCTCAAGCTGGTGGAATTGGAATTGTAACGCAAAGATATGTCTTCTATCAAAATATCAGCTCAATCTAACCGTAAGAAGGTCTCCATCCATACCTAAACATATGACGCATCTGCGCAGTTCTGCATCTCTAAAAACTCCAGAATCACCAAAGTTCTTTAGAAAGTATTTGAACCTGAAAGTACTCTAAAACATACTCCAAACACATATAATAGACTCTAAAAAGGGCTGATATCATGGCACAATAGTGATAAATATCAGGCAGTATCATACTGGTTTTCAAAAGTATGGAACTCAGAGTGGAAACAAGAACTTCAATGGCAATGGTCAGAGGGGTAATTACAACCAGAGTTCACAGCAGAAGAGATCTTATATCAACAACATCATGAACAACATTAACTGTGGAGCTTCTTGTTACCATAACCCTCCACCAGCAACTCAATGAAGCAAGATAGAGAAATGTTAGATCAATTTCTTGAGGGTCAGTATAAGTTGACAATGGATTTAAATGGGAAGATAGATGCCGTATACAAAAACATGAACGAAAAGTTCGAAGCCCTCAACACCCATGTGTAGAAGTTGGACACAAGTGGTTCAGACTGTTGAAGCTGTGAGAATGCAGGAAGCACTGATTAAAGAAAAAGGAGAGACTGGACATAAACACCACTTGAATGCACTGATAGGTGATGATTTCTGGCAAATGGTGAAGGAGGAGAAACTCCAAGAAGGAAACTTTCAAGTCAAAAGTTTTAGGTCCTTCGATAGTTCTCACTGATCGACACCCGATACATACTATCACTCGACATCCAAGATAGGATGACAATCGACATCAGAGGCTGAGCACCAATCAACACCCCATGCTGAGTCTGTAGGATCTTGTGAAACGACAAGCATCGATCGACACCCACACATATTCATCGATCGAAAACCACCAGTTACCTACCGAGTGCGACTACCATGTATTGATGTGAAGCGATTGAATGCTTCAAGACATTCTTCTCAAACATCATCATCACCAACAGGAGACACTAATCAGCAATATGAAGATGCTGCAGAGCCTGTGATCATTGACCAGACTACAAAGGGAGAAGTTTCTAAAGGAAGAAGAACAAGGTTCCCAAGCATCTAAGAAGAGAAGCTAATGAGAAAGAGCTGGTTTGTTTCATCAAGAGAATGATGAGGTCCCTGTGAACATTCCATTCGATGAAGCTTATTGGCCTATCAGTTATTGGCCTATCAGTTATGGATTCATTCACCTTTGTGGATTGTTCTAAGGTAAAGTCAAAAACCTTCATGTACAGATCTGCTGGATTGTTCTAAGGTAAAGTCAAAAACCTTCATGTACAGATCTGCAATGCTTTATTTCTAGTAGACTTTCATTTCATGGATATTCAGATGTACTAGAATTCTTCTCAATCACTTGGGTGAGCCTTCATGGCTACTGTAGGAGCTGTTTTCGACATGAAGACGAACAAGTTATATCTGTCACTCATTAGCGAGACCAATTTCTATTACCCTGCCGAAGTGGTAAAAGGAGGTCCTATATTGAGATAGGAGATGATCCACGGTTTGTGGCAGTTTGTTATTCTGATTCTGTCACAAAGTACGAAAATGATGGAGAAGTTTCGATCAACACCAAACCATGAGCATCGATCGACAGTCATGCGATTCTAGAATATCGAGAGACTGTTTCAGTTGAGGCCACAATTTGACATAAAAGAAAAATCAGTGTAGTGGCACAAAATGAGCATGGAGTCTAAAGAGACGAAAAGGCCAACGCACAGACAGAGGATGGAAGGATCATAAAAGTTTGAAAATAGGATATGAGAGAAATAATTGAGATGGAAGAGAGTAAGGGAGGCTGTTATTTAAGTCTACTAGAGTATGATGGATATTTTCAGCTGCCTAGAGCCCACCTTACATCTCTATGTCGGCCAACACCTGAGATCTACAAAAGAGAACAAATTGAGGACATGGCAGATGACATCTACAAAGCTTAGGAAAGGATTTTTGATGATGTGGGAACCAAAACTCACACCGTCAATTTCTGTAATCGGAGGAAAGTTAAGAAACCCTAACTTTCCCTAAGGTCTCAGATTTCTGCTGAGCCTAAGCAAGATAATCAAATATGAGTTACAAGTGAAGAGAAAGATCTTATTGAATCGTTTTCGCGTAATAATTCTGCAATGATATAACAGGTTTTAAGAGCATCGACCACAATAGTTGTCGGCGTGTTCTTAGTTCTAGCACCTAAATCCTAAACCTAGTTTGAGTCGCAGCTCGATAACACAAACAAAATTTCTAAAAACCTTTCTAAGTGCTAAGTTTGTTTTTGCTGAGATTTACTGTCTACGTCCCTCCCCAATTCTTTTCTTATATATGCCTTCGAAGGTTGGTTGTCTTTTCTTTTATGCCCTTGATTCGAGTTTATTCTTCTGTGAAAATCTTCCTTATCTTCTTGATTTTTCCATAATTCTCTCGAAACTTGAAAATTATCTTGTTTTCCATTTATCTTCTGCGGAAATCCGGTAGAACGTCTTTGTAATTGCCTCATTCTCGCCTAAAATCGTAAGTGGGTCTTTATCGCGTTTTAGACCCTTTTGGGCCATTTTGCGATTTAAACTGTTTTTACAGTTTTTGTCAGGGAAATCATCATTCATATGATTACACGATGCTGGTTCCAAAAATAATGAAACAGTCATATAGCCCAGATAATATTGTGTCTAAGTTAACCATTATCGTTTTATACGATTGACTCGAAGTTTTTAAGAAAAAACAAGTCTTTGCGATTTTTATCGTAAATCTTCAACAGACACTCCAATAGAGACGAAACAAGAGCCAGCTTAGTAAATATCCAAAGGAGAGAGTGATGAAAAGGATATTTCTACTTGACTTTGGGTGACTAGACTTTGCGACGAGTCTAGTCGCTCATTGGCAACTAGACTTTTTAAGGGTCTAGTCGCGTTGTGTGTCTAATTCGTTGTTTCTATGATTGTATGCCTTGATCCGTTGAGCGGGACGATATGGGTAGGGCGATGAGGAGTTCGGATGAGACGGTTTCCTGTTTTCTTTTTACTTGAAAGAGATACAACATTTCCGCGGTAATTTTTAGGCATCGATTCCATTGTGACTATTTTTGACCCCAACAATTAGCCCCTAGCTTGCAAGAACCACCGAGGTGTTCTAGTGAGATGTTAGGCGTGTTAGGTAAGTTAGGCAGAATTGATGGCTAAAATTCCGAGGATGAATAGTAAATCCCTTTATCTATAAGTATGTGGAGTAAGTTTTCAAATCTTTTACTTTCTCACTTGCACAAGAAAATTCTCTCAAGGTAGAAAATATTTTTCTCTCTTCTTCCCTTATGTTTTTTTTTGTGTTATGGCTTTCAACAATGAAATTTTTGAGGATGCATTGCCTTTCACTTTCCTTCCCGAGAGCCTACAAGTTTGGGTCGATGAGGTTGTTCCGAACGTTGAGTTTTTGCGATAATCCATTGACCCTGAAGTGGTGGAAGCTTATTGGCATGCAACCTGCGGTCTTGCACCCCACCACCTGACTCATGGTGTCCTGTGAGACCCACTTTCGGAGGGGCTGACGAGAGTCCGAGTGACTGTGGGCATTCTTTCCTTTCCACCATCCAATATTTCTGCCCGAGTTCCGGAGGAGGTGACGTTTGTGATGTCGAAGCATGGGGAAAGTGCCAACTCTCCGCTTTGTGGTTATTTTTCATGTTACAAGGTGTATGTTTTGTATTGTCTCTTATGGTTTCCCATCCCGGAGGTCATAGTTCGGTTCTTGGATGACTATGGCTTGTCGATAAGTTAATTTTTTCCTGATGGTCTGCAACACGTCGTTGGAATCTTGGTTTTCAGTTACGAGCGAGGGATGGACCTGAGCGTTAACTATCTTCTAGATTTTCTGTATCCGAAGGGTATGACTTTAGCGCTCTGCTACTCTCTCAAGCTGAGGAACTACATGTCGGTGGTGAAGTCGTTTACGCCCAACATTAATAGTTCAGACAAGCGCTACTTCTTCATCCGCGTAGATAAGGATTTCGTTGCGTAAGAATGCATCCCTATATTTAGAAGAAGATGGGGTCACAAGGGTATTGTGGTCGGATACATTGATCATTTTTTTGTTTACTAATATCTGACCATTTATTTGTTTTGCAATTTTTGATCCTCTTCCCATTTTCCCGTGGACACGCTCGTTGTTAGGGACCTTCTTCAAGGTGGCCCGTTCTGTTGGGGTTACCTTTCCCCACAATGAGTTCGCGCAGCGGTTGAGTATCATCATGATCGAGCTCGACCTCATACGGTCGTGGACGAAGATTCGGATCCAATTATGGAGAAGTACGTTCCATACAAGATTCCTACTGTTAGGGAGAGGGAGGTCTCCCAAGAACAAGCAGATTACCGTTGACGAGGGCGACATTACTTATGAGGGAGTGGAGCTTCCCACGGAAGGGTGGTACCGAGACTTCCTGTCTAGAGATGGGATTGGTACCAGTCAGACTCCGCTGTCGTCGTTTGGCGATGGATCCGACCTTGGCGTATACCTTGACTTATTCAACGTGCTGTCGAATCAGCCTGCGGCCAACAAAAATCCTCCTAGATCGGAAAAGTATATGGAATCGTCGCGATACTGCATGGGGGTTAGTTTTTGTATCTGCTTCAGTTTTTTTTTATCGATTACGCCCCTAACTTTCTTAAATGAAACATTTTCTTGCAGGGCCTTTATGTGATGGACGTGGCCTTTAGGGCGAGCTGTTTAGAAGATCAGACGGCCCAATTTATGGTCGAGATGGCCAAGAAGGAAATTGCTTGCTTGAAGAGTGAGGCCAAGGCGCGTCTTCTTCGTGAGTGCAGAGCTGGTCAGAGAGAGATGGGCTTGATCATGAATGATCAATCGACTCAGTTTGCAGTTGATTTTGGAGAGTTTCAGCAAGCGTATAGGTCCATTGGGGAATAACAAGAATATCAAGGTTCTGTGGGTGCCTTGTGGTGTACGCAGGATAGCGACTACGACTTAAAGACTGAGGAGGCGAATATTTCGAGGCATCTGGCCAACCTTTCCGATACGGAGTCAATAATTCTTCAGATTGAGAGGATTTTTTTGGAGCACTACACCCCAATTCTTGTTTCTCCTGACTCGGAGGAGGTTTGAACGGCGGCTTCGGGAGAGGACGTCGAGGTTGAGTATAATGTGGGCCCGCTAGGAGTTAGCGACTACTTGATTGGGAGGTCGATGTCCTGGAATCATGAGTTAGATCCGTGAAGGATGTTCGTGTTTTTAAGGGAGTGTGTTCCCTATGTTATGTTTTCGTTTTGACCAAGTTTGGATGTGTTTATATTATCGGGATTGGCCGTGTGAGGCTTCGAATCCCTGCCGCTCTACGGTTTTATCTAATGAAGTATGTTTCTCATTTTTAATGGTGTATGAGTAGTATCGTCGATGTGGATGAAAGAGTATGAGTTGTCATCTCATATCTAACTCTTTGTAGAATAGTTACATTCGTTGTTCGTTCTGCGCGTGAGTATTCAAAAAACTTAGTTTTTTGCATTTTCATGAACATATGAATATAAGTAAAGAGAAAAGTTTTGGGATCTCTATCAGTTTAGATACTATGCCTTGAGATTTTTGAGACCAGTGTGTTGGGTTAGGGCAAGACCTAGGCTTACTATCAGCCTTAGGGTTTGCGGTGACTATTCCGGCTTATGTTACTCATTGGCGGTTTCGACCTGGTTTCGTCTCAATATTGAAGTTTGCGATAAGTTCTCGGCATATATAAATTGCATTGATTGGAAACCAAGAATCTCTCCAAAGAAAATTTTAAAATTCGTTTGGAATTGCTTACCAAAATTTTGGATTTCTTTTATAGCGCGCTATTATCCTTGTGTCAGATGTATAAGAACCAATCCTATGAGAGCGGGTGGTCTAAACGTTCGTTCAGAGAATAGTTGATGTATTTGTCAGGGCCAATCGACGGATGCGATATAAGAGCGAGAGTATTCTTTTATAAGTTAGTTGTTAATTTATAGTCGCGGACAGATGGACTGGTTTAGTGGTTTGTTTCGATTTTGAAACTATAGTTTTGTAGGTTTTCTCGTAACGTCTCACTTTTTTTTCCGAATATATGTTTTGTGTATGGTGATCTCAAGTTTTTGAAAATAGGGTTTAGTTTTTCGGTTGGAGGATGATTTTGACCGTGTGTCCGAGACTCATTTGTGTAGTAGTTTGTTACGAAGTGTTTTTCCATTCAGAAGTTTCCTTAGTATATCGCTATACGAAACGTTTTGTGGATTTCAGAGATGTTCAGTTATGTAGTGAAGACTTATATGGCATCCGAGAGATGCTTGGAAAGCACTCGGAGTTCGTTTAGTTTTTAATGAGTTGGTTATTCATGAGATTTCCGTTTCTAGGTTATACGATAACCGTTTATTCGTACCTAGGCGTTTCTTAACGAGTCGTGAATTATTATTGTAGTCGTTAAGTAACTCGGGAGATCAAGTATCTTAAGCGATAAAAGGGATTTGCAAGACCTTTTAAAGTCGTATCGCATTTTCTTACTATCCCAATTTTTTTTTAAAATATTGAGTACAAAGGCAAATATTATAAAATTTGGGAGTATACGAGTGACATGGTGGTGTTTATTGTTCTAGCAGGGTATAAATATCATAACCAATTAACTATTAAATTAATCCTTAATCCTAACACACAAAACAATCCTCTTGTCAAGAGAGATCATGTGCAGTACTTAAGGATCGAATCCACAGAGAACAATGACACACAATAGATTCTTATTTCTAAAGACTAAGTTAGGTGTTTGTATATATATATTGGTAACAATAATTGGTTTAAGAAAATATTCTTTATCAGAAGGTGTAGATGCAATATGGAAATATGCTAGTAATGTAAATATGGAAATATGCTAATAATGTAAATATACTAATAAACTAGATGTAAATGTAACTTTGCTAGATTTAGGGTTTCATGCAAGTGGATTATAGAGGATAGAAGCTAAAAGTATTAATCATAGAACTCAATATCTAATGAAAAAAGACGACCAGCTCTCGCTGTGAGTCTAATCTATTGACTAGGTTCAATGTCTCAGCTCTCACTTGTTGACACGAAATAACTGTCAATCGATGGCAATGATCCTGCGTCAATCGATGGTCTCTTGAGTCAAGCTTTATGACCTAACTCGATAAGTTCACTAGATTAACTAAATCAACTCTCGTTTGTTTCTAGCAACCTAGCTCAACAGGATTAATTCTAGTAGTAGACCATGATCTCGCTTGTGCCTAACTATCCTATTATCAGGGTTCTAGTTACCTACTCTAGAACACAAACAATAAACACAATTCTATTGAAAGATCTAATAATAACCCTAA
Organism: Moricandia moricandioides; assembly: GCA_905132885.1. NCBI lineage: Eukaryota > Viridiplantae > Streptophyta > Magnoliopsida > Brassicales > Brassicaceae > Moricandia > Moricandia moricandioides. The sequence goes on from CAJHQQ010001031.1 coordinate 36,906, forward strand.
CAATTCTATTGTTTGGCTAATCCATCAATACCATTAATAAACCCTAAACCTAGTTGATAATTGCTCAGACATAATCAAAGTAAGAATAAAATCTGAATATAATGCATAGATAAAACACTAGGGTTCCAATACAAATGTCCCCAAATAAATCCTAAAACTATGATGGAGTGCTGGTGCACACAACAAAGCACACTTACTAGCACCCAACACTCCGACACAGCACACCCTTTTTGGTGCAATATATAAAGTATAAATATAAAACCTTAAAGTCTAGGTCAAAACTCGTCTAGGGGGTAATCTTTTAATTTTGTGTCATATCTCTAACTTTGGTTTGAAATCGACTGTCTGCGATTTGGTCATCAATCGATGTCAGATAAGCGGCATCGATCGATCTTGGTCATGTAACGTCGGTTGACACCAAGGTTGTGTCGTCGTTCGACGACAGTCTTGTACTTCGACTCTCACAATGATCAGCTACGGATTATTCTACTCTAAATGCTCCAAAAGCTCCAAGTATCTCCATATATCTCCAAAACGTGCCTTCACCTGTAAAGACCTTAAAACATAGCCTTGACAAACATAATAGATCCTAAATAGAGCCTATAACATGGCCTGAAATTGGTAATAAATTAGCTATATCAACGAGTATACATATACGTATAGAGGAGAGAAGCTAAAAGTATTAATCATCACTACAAGAAATATGTACATTCTTAGCGCAGAAAATATGCTATCGTAGACCTTTCATAGCGAATTCATAAATGCTATGTCATCGGCAGCCATCGTAGGTACCCACTCTACGATAGCATTTTTGAAATGCTACGAAATATACAGATACAATAGCAATATTTGAATGTTGTTAATAACTTAACTATAGCATTACTTTTGCGTTATAAATTGACTAAGATTCATATATTTTTGCTATAATAGATCTTTTTCAATAAATCAAAAATAATAATAATTAAAAATAAAATAATTGAAAATTAAATTGTAATTGTTTTATATTAAAAAAATATTTATAAATTTAAATTGGTTTACAAATTATTTCCGGTTTACAAAACAAAACCAGAAATTAAAAAATAAATTCAGACCAATACAATTTGGTTTACACTAAACCAAATCTAAAAAGAAAGAAAAAAACCTAAACCTAAAAACAAAAAAGGACTCATCCGCCAAGCCGCGAAGCCGCCTGCCTTCATCTTCATCCACCTCCATCCATTGTCTTGTTCTGCCCAGGTCGTCATGCTCAGCTCCGACGTGTTCTCAGATCCAAGATGTGGTATCCGGTACACCGTGAATCAAAGCTGTCAAGAACAAAAAAAAAGATTCAACAGAGATAGAGAGAGAGAAATAGAGATAGCAAACAGAGAGTAGAGAGCGAGACAGAGGGAAACGGAGAGAGACAGAGAGTACCGGTGATGAGCAGAGGAGGAGACGCGGTGGTGGTGAGAAGAGGAGGAGACGTGGTGGTGGTGAGAAGAGGAGGAGACGCGGTGGTGGTGAGAAGAGGAGGAGACGCTGTGGTGGTGAGAAGAGGAGGAGACGTGGTGGTGGTGAGACGAGGAGGAGACGTGGTGGGACAGAGATGGGAGAAAAGAGAGATATGAGAGTGAAGGAGAAGATGAAGAAGATGAAGATTGAATTCGAAAGAGAGAGAGAGATATGAGAGTGATTGTCGTGGAGAGAAAGAGAGAGAGAGAGAGGGAGGAAAAAATAAAAAAATAAAATCAATAAATCTCAACCTTTAGATCTAAGTTAATCCAATGGTTAGGAAGTGTGATCCATGTACTTGAATCTTATTGGCCAGAAAATTTTATTTTTCTTTTTTTTTATTTTTGTTTTTGTCTTCACTATTTGATCATTTGTTTTGTAAGTAAGTTTTCTTTGTTATATCTTATATAAAACTTTATATTTTGTAGTTTATAATTTAAATTTAAAGTTTTCCCTTTTGACATGATAAAATGATATTGATTTTAAGAATTGATATTTAAATTTGAAAATATTAGATTGATATCAAGATTATGATTTTGGTCACCATTTTAAAAATTTGTATGTTTATACTAAAATCTGATTTATTGTTTAATCTGATTTGTAATTCGTTTATAAATTTGTATGTTTTATTTTTAAGTCAAAAAATTTAAAAATTAGGTTTTATGGTTTAAAAGAAGTTATGATTAAGAGTAAAATTTGGTTTTGTGTTTTAAGGTTTGGATGTTGAAATATGAGGTTTAGGGTTAAAGTTTAGTATTTTGGATTAAAGTTGGAAAATAATAGAATAGAAGACTAGATATAAAATTTGTACTTAAATTTTTAATAATTTAGATTTGAAGTGCATACTTAAAGTATTGGATGTATAGTTTATGTTTTAAGTAATGGTTTAGAATATAGAGTTTCATTGAAGATAAAAGAAATGTGTTTAGTAAATTATAGTTTAAAATTAAGAACATGAAATTTTGAGTTTAATTTTAAGATTTGAAGTTAAAGTATGAAAAATAAAGTTTTAGGGCTTGTATTTAGAGTTTAGGGTTGAAAACCATGTTTGGGGTTTAGGGGTTCGAATAGATTTTTATAGCATTATAAAAATACTATTATATGTCTTTGATAATATTTTCGAAGCCGCTCAAATAATATTTTGGGCGCTTACATCCAAATTACCCACTAAGTATTGGCGGTATCAGGGATTTATTTTCCCGCTCACTTCATTTTCAGAATAGCATTGATTAAGTGCTATTTTATGTTTTCATTTATTGTAGCGTTTATCTAATGCTATTATATAAAACGGAAAATTTTAAGTCATCTACGATAGCAGTTCAGTAAAACGTGCTATAACAATATGCTATCAATGTAGACTTTTTTTGTAGTGCATAGAACTCGAAATCTAATGTAAAAGACGAGAAGCTCTCGCTGCGAGTTTAATCTATTAACTAAGTCCAATGTCTCAGCTCTCGCTTGTTGACACAGAATGACCGTCAATCGATGTCAATGATCCTGCGTCGATCGATGGTCTCTTGAGTCATGTTTTATGACCTAATTCCATAAGTTCATTAGATTAACTAAATTAACTCTCGTTTGTTTCTAGCAAACTAGCTCAACAGGATTAATTCTGGTAGTAGACCATGATCTCGCTTACACCTAACTATCCTATTATCAGGATTCTAGTTAGCTAATCTAGAACACAAGCAATAAACACAATTTTAATTATAGATCTAATAATATCCCTAACAGTTCTATTGTTTGGCTAATGCATAAATACCATTAATAAACCCTAAACCTTGTTGATAATTGCTCAGACATAATCAAAGTAAGAATAATAATCTGAATATAATGCATAGATAAAACACTGGGGTTTCAATACAAATGTCCCCAAATAAATCCTAGAACTATGAAGGAGTGCTGGTGCACACAACAAAGCACACTTACTAGCACCCAACACTCCAACACAACACACCCTTTTTGGTGCAATATATAAAGTATAAATATAAAACCCTAAAGTCTAGGTCAAAACTCTTCCAGGGGTAATCTTTTAATCTTGTGTCATGCCTCTAACTTGGGATTGAAATCAGCTGTCTGCGATTTGGTCATCGATCGATGACAGATGTGCAGCATCGATCGATCTTGGTCATGTAACGTCGGTCGACGCCAAGGTTGTGTCATCGATCGACGACAGTCTTGTATTTCGACTATCACAATGATCAGCTACAAATAAATATAGGATCTATTTAGGGTCTACTATGTGTGTCTAGACTATTTTTAGAGTGTTTATAGGTTCATGTACATTTTAGAGATATATGGAGATACTTGGATTTTTTGGATCATTTAGAAGAGAAGAATCCGTAGCTGATCATTTAGAGAGTCAAATTACAAGACATTCGTCAATCGACGACAAAACCTTGACGACGAGCGATGTTACAAGACAAAGGTCGATCGATGTTACAGACAACCGATTTCAAGCCCAAGTTAGACACAAATGACGAAGATTTCCTGGACGAGTTTTGACCGAAATTTCAGAGTTTTATATTTATGCTTTATGTACTACAGAGAGAGGGTGTTTTGGAGAGTTTATTATTCTATTATAGTTTTAGATTTTTTAGGGGAGAAGATTCATAGCTACTTAAGGATATTTGTATTGGAACCCCAATATTTTATCTATTCATTATATTCAGCTTAATGTTCTTACTTTAAATATGTCTGAGTAGTCATCAACTAGATTTAGGGTTGAATGATGGCAATCATGGATTAGCACAACAGTAGGATTGCTAGGTTGAGATAATATTCATCAATCGGGTTGTGTTTAATGCTCTCATTCTAGACTAGCTAACTAGGATCTCGAAAGTAGGACATGGACGACTACGAGAGTAGGTTTTGTGCCAGAATAAATTCCATTGAACTAGATTGTTAGCCTCATGTAAGAGCTGGTCTAATTAGCTTACTGGACTTATCAAATCTCGTTCACACTTCCTTCTGATTTTACCGTCCATCGACATCAGGCCTTAGCCGTCGATCAATGGTCTTTCCTTTTGCTCGCATACGAGAGTTAGAGTTAAAAGGGTCAGAATAGTTAATATTTGAGTTCTAGAATATTTACATTTTCGTGCTTCCTATTCCCTATAATTCATTAAGCTTAAAACCCTAGATCTAGCATATTTACATTTCCATCTAGTTAGTTTAGTAGCATATTTCTATATTTACATTAAAACATTATTTTCATATTTCCATATTGCATCTATACCTCTTGATAATGAATATTTCTTTAATTGATTGTATACTACTAATATATACTCCCTCCGTTTCATAATACATGATGTTTTAGCGTACCACACAAAGATTAAGAAATTTACATTTTTCTAGAAAGTACTTTTAAAAATATAATTTTATAACCATTCAACCAATTATAAAAAAGACTGTAAAATTTTATTGGTTTAACAATTTCCAATAAATTTAAAATTAACCTTTAAACTTCAAAAAGTACCTTAAAATCTCAAAACATCTTATATTTTGAAACAACATAAACCTTCTAAAACATCATATAATTTGAAATGGAGGGAGTATATTTACCTAGCTTAGTCTTCAGAAATAAGAAATCTATTGTGTGTCATTGCTCTCTGTGGATTCAATCCCTAAGTACTACACCCGATCTCTCTTGGCAAGAGTAATATTTGTGTGTTAATATTACGGTTAATTTGATAGTTAATTGCTTAGAATATTCGTACCCTGCTAGAACAATAAACACAAACATGTCAAGTTTTGCGCCGTTGTGGGGGAGCATTGATCGCCACTAGATTTTAATTTCTAAGATTTAGTCTAGGTTTGTTATTACTTTCATGTTACTAAACTTTTCTTTTCTTTTGTTTTTCAGGTGCATGCAAAGAAGTAACAGGAGAAATAAAGGACAAGAACTACTATTCTCAGACACAGAGAAACTCGAACGTACGATCCTGAAGACGACAAGCATCATCCGACAGCACCTACATAGCGTCGACTGACACTTCTTTACGGACAACATTGACTGACATCACAAATCGAGTATCTACCGACATTGATTTCACCACATCAATCGACAACAACTTAACTGCATCGATCGACATTAGAAGAAGAGTTCAGATGGTTGCGACTTTAGTATTGATTCATGATGAGAGTGGAGACTTGTATGACCTCAACGGTCATCTGCGTAATGCAGCATGTCAAAAGATAGACGATCAAGGGACTGTAATCCGTGATACAGAAGCAGAAACTGAAGCAGACGCTGCATTAGCACAACCTGAAGCTAATGACCAAGCTTCTCAGAGAACATTGGCTGACTAGAACCGTCCAGGCCAGTTCTACGCCAACAGATCCGCCATTCATCCTCCAGCTTTTCAGAGAAATGATTTTGAGATAAGCCCGCTTTCTTTGGACTTGTAGCACAGACGCCTTACCATGGGTTTCGACATGAGCACCCTATGGATCATCTGGAGCGGATTTAGGATCTAGTGACTGCTATTAAAGCCAATGGAGTCCATGAGGACTATCCCTTTTGTAAATTCTTCAAGTACTCACTTGCTGGAGAAGCTTCATGTTGGCTTACTGTTACCACCAGGATCTCGGACATCCTGGACTGACATCAAGAACGCTTTCTTGCGTAACTTCTTTGATGACGCGAGAGCAGAAGATCTGAGGAGAAAGATTGCTACTTTTCACAAGAGCCTTTAGAGTTTTTCAAGAACTCTTGGATAAGATTCAAGTCATACTAGAGAGATTTTCCACATCACGGGTTCAACGAAGTGCAGCTCTTTAGCACTTTCTTTAGAGGTATTGGATTACAATATCAGATGGCTTTGGATACAGCTAGTGAAGGAACTTTCAGCACTAGGAGTCCTGAAGAAGCTATGAGATTGATTGAGAATCTGGCATCCAGCAGCAGTACCAAGAACACGGATTTTGAGAGGAAGAAATCAAGTACAACTTTGAGCAAGAAGCATATTGAATAGGTCAAGGCAAAACTGGATAATGTTCAGAAATTTCTTAAGAAGCAGGTTACTTTTGCATAAGTAGAAGAAATAGAGTCTAGAGATGATGAGATTGAAGAAGAGTATGTGAACTACACTGATGGGAATGGTGTCCTACGTGAATGGTCAAAGGAGTAACTTTAATCGGGGTTCACAACAGAAGTCCTTCAACAACAACATGACTTATGTATCTTTTTACGACCAGAATCCTCCTCCAGAGGCTCAGGAAAGCAAGATCGAAGCAATGGTTGATAGAGTATTAGAGGGACATCAGAAGATGACTGTGGATTTCAATGGAAAGATAGATTGTTTGTACCTCAACCTCAATACCAAGTTCAAAAACCTCTGCACACATGTGAAGAAGTTGGAGAATCAAGTGATGCAAACAAGTGAAACCATTAGGAGGCATGAGAGCCTGATTAAGGAGAAAATGGAGGCTGGACAGAATCACCACGTCAATGCATTGATTGATGATGATTTTTAGCAGGAAGTTAAGAGAGTAAAGCTCCAAGAAGAAGATTTTTGTGTGGAAAGTTCTATGTCATTCGGCAGTTCCCATTGGTGTTGCTTGACACCAAGTGATTAGCGTTGATCGAAAACGATTCATTCAGTATTAGTTTCTTCGTGTGAATTGACTAACATCGATCAACATAGAGACGGGACCGCCAACCGACAGAGAGATAGCAGTATCGATCGACTATGCGACTTGAGTATCGATCGACAAACGAGAAAACTAGTTCGACTGCTGAGCATCAATGCGAGTTTGATTGTGCGTCAAACTGTGACGGGTTCAGAGAAAAATACAGACTTGTCTTAAGCTATGGATCTTGATAGATAAGAATATGAGGGACATTCGAAGAGAAAGCAAAAGATTCCCAAACGTCAACGCATAGAAGCCAATGAAAAAGAGATGAATAGCTTTACTAAAAGAGTTTTCAAAATTCCTTTAGATATTCCTTTTGATGAAGGTTATTATGCTTACAAATTGTGGATATTTTTCATGGAAACAAGGGAGACAGATGATGATATTGAGATCATGTTAAATCATCTCAGAGAGAAGATGAAGCAGGGGACTTGTCTAAGGAAGAAAAGTGATCCTGGAAGTTTGTGGTTCCATGCTTCATCAAGGGCAATGAATATCCTAGTTCCCTCTGTGATACTGGATCATCAGTGAGCATTATGCCAAGGACTATGGCAGAGGAACTGAACCTGACAGTGGAACCCTCCAATGATTCTTTCACATTTGTAGACTGCATAAAAGTGAACTCAGGAGGAATGGTAAAAGATGTTCCAGTGCATATTAACAACACCCTAGTCCCAGTAAACTTCCATGTGATGGACATCAAGATAGATTGGAACTCTTCACTACTATTTGGGAGAGTATTCATGGCCATTGTGAGAGCTATCTGCGATATGAAGTTAAACATGTTGTATCTATCTCTAATTGATCAAAATATTTTGTACGAACCTGTTAAGAATAAGAACAAAGCTACTCTGACTGATTTGTGTAATGATGCAGAGCTTGTGGCCACATGCTTCTTTGATTATGAGTTCAATGAAGAGTCAAAACATGGCGCATCGATTGATACCAGCCCAGAAAAGCAATCGACGTGTTTACATTTCAGAAATCGGTTGACACCCACCCTTTGTCATCAGTCGATAATCCTACTTCAGAACCGATCAACACCTACCATTCAGATTTCGAATACAACCCAGCCAACCTCGAGTACGACAAATATTGCAGAGAATAAGAGATAATCGAGTACCATGGTATTTCTATGGAAGAGGCTGGTGTTTTTCATGTTTCCCATCAAATCGGGAAATCGACATTGATTGACGGTAGCCATACACCATCGATCGGTACTGATATTAAAGCATAGTCCAAACTAGATTTAAGAGCAGAACGTGAGAAGGAATATGGTTATCTACAACCAGATGAGTTCGGTATTATGAGAGATCCAGATGGTCATGCAAGAGCAATGGATGGCAGAATTCTACATGTCACGAGGCAAGATGTGGCAGATATACATGCGATGGCTAATGGAGCTGGAAATTTTTTTGTCCAATAATTTGATTATCGAGCATCGATCGACATTCACCATACACCATTGATTTGACACACATAAGTCATACCGAGGATACAATGAAGCTTATGAAGAATACTATGCAAATCACAGAGATGAAGAGCTCATTGAGTATCGTGGCCTAGAATTGGAAGACGCCGGCTGGGTAATGAACGCGAACGTGGATAATCGAGCATCAATCGACGGCATCTCCTGGCCATCGAATGACACTAGACGCAAACCATAACAAGAACTTAGAGCAGAAGATACAGATGTTGGTTATCTTAGACCTGATGAGTTTGGAATTTTCAGAGACCCATAAGGATGTGCACGACTCTTTATGGGAGAATTCTACATATATCTAAAGAGGATGTAATAGATGTTCTTGTTATGGCTAATGGATCAGGAAATCTATTTAGACAACAGCAGCAGCCATCGATCGACACACAGGTTACAGCGTCGATCGACATTGAGGAGCAGAAGAACGAGCCGATCCATAATGATCTATACACTTCCAAACATCCTAGCTCGATCGATGATAGAGAGCGTGCACCGATCGATACCACCTATCCAGGGGTACACCAGTTTTGTACTTCTAATGCCTATGGTTCAGAAAGTCCAAGATCGATCGGTTGGATCATCCCACTATTGATCGACGGTCGTACAGAGCATGGAAAGAGAGCTTATGCTGCTGTTGGCATAAGGGACGTTTGAAGCTAGACTGTCCCCCACCTAGTTGTCTGAGTTTAGCACAGTATGAGGGACGTTTGAAGCTAGACTGTCCCCCACCTAGTTATTGGAGTCCACCAGATTTGATCAAGAGATATCATGTTGAGGATATTATTGCTGAAGTTGTTACAGCCCAAGAGAGAATGTTTGATGATTTCTGTAGAAGATTGGATGCAACTAACTACCCGCTCAACAACAATATTGGATGGTTGAGAATATTTATGCAAAAACTGGAGCTGAAAGTGGATTACACTAGTGCAATTATTTAGAGACAGTAAGAACAAAAAACCAGAGGAGAAAAGGCCATAAGAAGCTTTGTGGGCACTTGGTTCGAGATGAGCGAAGAAGATGTTGTGATTTATTTCCCAACAAGTTCTCATTGACCTCCAAACTACTCGAAATTCTCCAAAACGTCAAGCTAAATACTATAAACAAGCGCTTGGTGGGAGGCATCAAGGAAAACAGAGACTGTACTAGCATCAAACAACAACTGCCCAGTGTTGGTCGACAACAATTCACCGCGAGCATCGATCGCCACTTAACTGTGTCGATTGGCACTTATATCAGAGGTAGGTATACTAATTTTTCCTTGTTAAATATTTACATTTCTATTTATTTCCTTGTGGTCTTAGACTGTATAAATCTAAGAAAATAGTGTTTAAGTCTTGAGGAGGTAGTTAATAATAATGTGTTTTCTTTTTAGTGTGAGCTATGTTGTTTTACATAGTAAAAAAGGGGGATAATGAACTTTTACAATTTTTATTAACTACCCTAATCGCTCTTTAGCACCATTCCTTCATTTATTGACCGCAGGGTGCACAATATGGAAATACCAAAGTGGATCACATGCTAGTTATATCCACACTTTGTTGATTATGTCTGAAGGAACCAAAGATGGCCTCAACCTAATCAGCTCTATTTGATAGTTTTTGGGCTTTGTATACATTGGACCGGATTCCTCATGCAAGTCTGGAAGGTAAAAGTATGTGTATTTCTGGTTTCCTCTCTCTCTCTCTCTCTCTCTCTCTCTCTCTCTCTCTCTCTCTCTCTCTCTCTCTCTCTCTCTCTCTCTCTCTCTCTCTCTCTTAAGTATCGTTATGTCATGGATTTTACCTGTTTTCATCCATGATATAAATCTGTTTTAGAGTCTTTTATATGTATTCAAAGGTTTTTTAGTCTTTTAAGGTCTAGGTACTTATTGGATGACATTGGAGCTTTGAGGAAAGCTCTCCTGAAAACTTGAAATCAGAGCATGATCTTATGAAAAGCATCGATTCACTATCTCATATGTGTCGAGGGACACCTCATCCATCCACAAGTTTAATGATACTTGAGGAATTTACAAGAATCCCAAAAGTTATAGGAATTGTACAACAAGTCCCTAGCCGAATATTAGTCTATTTATTAGGGTTTTCATCAGTTTTGTAACTTACATTTCATTTTTCTAGAGGATAGAGCTTAGGATTGGAGAGAGATATTGAAACACCTTCTTTGAGAAGATCTTGAACTCCTTTTGCTTTCTACCTTGTTTCTCTACACTTTCTATTTTATTTTATGCAATTTATTCAGACTATTATTATTCTTTCTATGAATATGTCTGAGTAGTTCTATTGTTAGATTGAGGGTTCTTCAAAGGTTGTTTAATGATTTGCTAGATCTATATTGTTGTTAGGGAAATTAATTAGTTCTTCATCTAGTTGTTCTTCTGCAAGGATTAAGTAGGATTAATCGGCGCAAGCAAAAGCTTGGTATGTTGCCTGAATTAAAACTGGTATGATTTGATTAGCTAGAAAAATACGAAACTTGGTCTAGATAGTTAGAGATCATATCAAACTTATTGTCTAAGGCTTGTCTAGATGTATTATCGATAGACACTGATAAGCATGTGTCAATTGGCACTCCCCGATGATTTACATACGAGAGTATGAGTCCTAGGTTTAGACATTGGATAAGCTTTTCACATGAAAGTTGATTGATTATAACTTGAGTTTGAGTTTGAGAATTGAACTTAAATACATCCCTAATAACACACTTAGTTGCATTTCTATTACACCTGAGAGTTCACCTGAGTCTGGCTTCGTCTCATCTTGATTTGCAGTTTGCAGTATATCTCATCTGAACTTACAACAATTTATCTCTTTATTTGCAGTTTCTATCATTTTTTTCTAGCTTTATTTCAAAGACAATAAATCTATTTGAGAGAGTAGCTCTTAAGGATAATTTGAGCATATCAAATTTGGCGCCGTCGTCGGGAACTCTTTCTTATTACCATTAGATTTAGTTTAGAATATAATCTAGATTTTTATTTTTCTGATTACTAATAATTTTTTCTTTCTTCTTGCTGAAACATGTACATTTGAGGAAGAACATGGGCTCTGGACGATGAGAAACGATCGACGGATCACTAGCCTCATCGATCAATAACGCACTAGTAGCGTTGATCAACAACACACTATCCTCACCGATTGCTAACACTACGCTAAAAGTAGGTAAGTCTACGCTTACTAATTAAAGTAATGATAAGGAAGTAGTCCTAGGAGATCGAGAGGATCAAACATGCAACACATTAGACCAACTCATTAATGAACAGGGCCTGCAATTGCTGATAGAATTAACATAACCTTGAATAATGAGAATGACCATCAATTGTCAGTGCAAGGTTTCTTAAGAACTGAAAGGACATATTCCAATAGGTATGTGAGCAGACTGAAAGGACATATTCCAATAGGTCCTAGTTCTGGTATATCAAAGTCACTTCTATGATTTCCCTACTAAACACCCAAATGATCACATCGAAAAGTTAGAAGACATGGTGTATGACGACTACAATTGCTGCAAGCTATTTTATTTCTCTCTTGAAGGAGACGCTAGAAAGTGGCTGGATCAGTTAGGTCCCGGATCCTCGACTTGCTGGAGAGACAGTAGGAGTGCTTTCATCAACAACTTCTCCGATGCGGCAAGATTTGGGGGGGGGGGGGTGGGGGGTGGGGGTTGAAAACAAGATATCCACATTTTCCTATGCTGTCAGCGAGCCTTTCAAAAATTCTTTGGGAAGGTTCAAGAAATAGCTGCGTGAATGCCCACACAACGGCTACTTGGAACCTCAACTAATCAACACCTTCTACAGAGGTCTAAATCTCAATTACCAGACTACGCTTGCTACTGCCACCGAAGAAAAAATCAATATTAGGAGTGTAGGAGTCCCGAGGAATCTAGAAGGCTGATTGAGAAATTACCTCATGTAAAGGTTTCGAGAAAATGGATATTGAAAGGAGAAACTAAAGGACTATGAGGAGGAGATTCAGTCGGCTGAAGTGAAAGCAACGTTGGAATTCCTTCAAACTCTTCTAGTGAAACAAAATCCATCTCGGCCCAACGACGAAGATGAAGACGTTTTGCCTTAATAATAAAAACAAGTGGAGTTCATCAGCGTAACCGTTTTCCAGGGTCGACAATCTGGCATTCACAGTGGTAGCTTCACAACAAAATATGATGCAGCTATGAAAGCACATGAAGGAAAGGCAAGATCAAAGATAAACCAAGACTTCACGGGCAATCGAAAAATGGCCTCCAACCTGGGCGGGAAGATGGACCTAATATACTCTGAGCTGATGGAAAAGTTCTAAGCCCTGAGTGACCATATTAAGAAGTTAGACAGCCAAGTTGCGCAGAGCGCTATTGCTGTTAGGAGAGAAGAATGATTTCTCCCTTGAAGAACAAACACTAATCCAAGGCGTCAAGTTAGCTGCGTAACATTGAGAAGTGGAAAACAACTCACTCTGAACGTAAAGGAAGGCATCACCATAGATGAATTTGTACAAATCGAGAAAGACAGGAAGAACGATTCACAACCGATATCACTTGACACTCCTGAGAATTGCTCAGCTCTTTTTACAGAACTGAGGAGATCATGATACGGCCTTGGATAGGCTGTCTTTCCCTGGATCAATTGAAGGGTGATAAACCTTTCCATAGGAATCGGTTAAGAATCAAACTCAAGGGATGTGGATCGAAGGTTGACACATAAGCTGTGAAAGACTCCTAATACTCCTAGTTCTCATTCTTTGGATATGACACACCAACAGTTGAGAGAAAACTCAACCCAGAGAAGATGATGAAAATTTTTCTAGTGATTGATTGAATGCCAAAACGTGGTTACATCTTCTTAAAGCAGAAAATAAAATAAAAAACTAATCCTAAACCAAGTTGGTTAATGGAAGCACGATTGCAATTCTATTGCTAATGGGTTTAAAATACCGAACTGACTCCTAGCGGGTTTATAAAGACCAAAACCTATTTCTAATAGTTTTACATAAATAATAAAAAAAATAAACTTAAAATAGAACATAATGGTCATGGGTATTAATCATGGGCCAATCATAAGCCAAGCGGGCTTGTCCTTCCATTTTTCGGGCCGATAAAGACTTTTTCGACCAACTCTTTCTTGGGCTCGATCCATCTTGTTCCAGGTCCGACCAAGTTTCTAGTATGATCATTTGGATGATAAAGATACTCCTCATGTTCCATTTCCAGATATGGTTCTTCATCTTCCATTTCCAAGTCATTTCTCGCCCATGTCGGTTTGACCAGTCCATTTCTCGATTATGCATGTTTTCCCATTCCATTTCCTGTCCATCCAGGTTTTTCCAGCCCATTTATTGGTCAAGTAGGTTGCCCTCTAGTCTTCCATTCTGGTCCAAAGGTACTCCATATTTCAGAAAGGCCTCATCAAGGCCCATAGCCTTCTCTCAGTCCAATACCTTATGAATAAGACCAATAAGCCAAGAAGGCTGTGCTATGACCCATTGCCTTTCTTCTACATATATTGGCTTCCAAAACTTGCGTTTTAAGCATATATAAGTCGCACCATATCAGAACAAGCTGAAGATTTATAGGAGTTGCGATCCAATCTCGATGATAAAGAAGCAGACGCGGAGATTGATGAGAGTATCAATCGACAACGTACCAGAAATGTCGAACGACACCCGATCCCTCCAGACTCACTACCGTATACCCCTACCAAACCAGTGGTAGTGAGGTTATACAGACCCAAGCCTCTTTTATACCCAACTCGTATGAAAGCAAAACGAGAACTAGAAGAATCCATATGCAAGAAAACTTTCGACAAAATAATGGTAGAGAAGCCACTCAGTGATATCCTTCAAGTTTCATGTTCAGTTAAGAAGTATGTGAAATACGTTGTGACATAAGATTTTCAACCAAATGAACAGAGAGTGATGATGGTTTCTGAGCATGTAAGTGCTATGATTAAAGGAGAAATCTCGATTAAACGCCCACATCCCGGTAGCTTTATTCTAGATTGCAACATCCACAATAAGATATTTCAAAGTTTCCTTTGAGATCAAGGCTCTAATGTGAATCTAATACCCTATTCTGTTGCAGTTACTCACGGGTTGACTCACCCAAATCAATCTCGTACTAGCCGATAGATCTCCTATGATTTCCGAAGGTGTCCTTGAAGACGTACCCGTAAGGATAAACGAATGCCACGTATTTACAAAATTCGTAGTGCTAAAGTATGGGAAAGAACCTAATCTTGGGAAGACCATTCTTAGGCACAGCCGCCGCAGTCCTTGACGTTAGAGGAGGACGTGTATGTCTGAACATTAGAGATTTTCCGATGATTTTTGTCATGGAAAAACTTGTCAATAAACCCTTAATTGATGGAAAAATCTTCTTTATAGACCATCTCTACGTGCTAGCTGATGAATCCTCATGGATCTGTGCTTTGACGATCCTTTACAAAGAGCTCTCATGGCTCCCGAAAGGGACAGTTTCAGTATGGATGATAGGGCTTAGGAGTATTCTAGAGTGATGGATAACAGTGAGGAGGTCATGCATGTCTATGTGAGGGAATAAATTGAAAGTACACCAAGGATCGATCAATTCTTTAGCAGTAACGATCGACACCCACTTGCATCGAACAGCTAGAGGTCATCAAAAGCTCCTGAAATTTGAACTTAAACAACTTCCAGCTGGACTTAAATATGCTTTCCCTGCAATAACTCATATCCTATGATTGTCAATGCTAACTTGAGTAGCGGAGAACTCACTCTACTGCTAAACAAGTTTCGCAAGTATCGCAAAGCTCTTGGTATTCCCTTGATGACATTACATGTATTTCACCTGACTTATGTATGCATAGGATACACTTATAGGACAAATCAAATTCATTTATTGAACATCAAAGGAGATTGTATCCGAACCTAAAATAGTTGGTGACAAACGAAATTATGAAACTTCTAGAAGCATGAGTTATCTATCTAACCTCATATAGTAATTGGTTCAGTCCAATACATGTCGTTCTTAAGAAAGCAGGAGTCACGGTGGTGAAGAATGACAAGGATAAACTGATGCAAGTGAGGACTGTGTCTAGGCATAGTATGTGCATAGATTATAGGAAGCTAAATGTTGCCACAAGAAAATATTATTTCCCTTTACCCTTCATCGATCAAATGTTAGAAAGGCTTGCAAATCACCAATATTAATGTTTCCTGGGTATCTTCCAGATCCCTATCCATCCAGACAATCAAGATAAGACCACTTTTACATGTCCCTATGGTACATTCACGTACCGAAGGATTCCTTTTGGACTTTTTAATGCTCCTGCTACCTTCTGGAGATGCATGATGTCCATCTTTAAAAGATATGATCGAAGAATTCATGGAAGTTTTAATGGACGATTTCTCGGTGTATGGATTGGATTTTAAATCATGCCTTAACAGTCTGTGCAAAGTTCTAGCCAGATGTGACGAGAAGAATTTTGTCATGAACTGGGAGAAATGCCACTTTATGGTTAATGATGGTATTGTTCTGGGACATAAGGTCTCATCAGCCGGTACTGAGGTGGATAGAGCTAAAATCGAGGTGATAATAGGTTTTCAAGCGCCCACCAATGTGAAAGATGTAAGAAGTTTTGTTGGGCTTGATGATTATACAGAAAATTCATTAAAGGACTTTAGTCAAATAGCTAGACCCCTCACAGCTCTCCTATGAAAAGAAGTCAAATTTGATTTCACCCCTGAGTGACTGAAGGCTTTTGAGGATATCAAGTCAGCACTAGTGAATGCCCTTATTGTGCAAGCTCCAGATTGGATCTCACCATACGAAAAAATGTGCGACGCTAGTGATTTTGATGTAGGTGCGGTACATGAGCAGAAAAATACAAGAACATGCTTGGTGTCTACTACACCAGTAGGAATCTCGATGATGCGCAACAAAATTATGCAACAACATAAAAGGAGTTACTAGCCGTCGTGTTTGCTTTTGAAAAATCTGTCCTTACCTAGTCGTCTCTAAGGTATTGTCCACACTGACCACGTTGCCTCAAAATACTTAATGAAAAATAAATAAGCAAAGCCAAGGCTTTTGAGATGGATTCTACTCTTGCAAGCATTTAATATTGAAATCAAGGATAAAGGAGGAGTAGAAAATGGGTTCACCGATCATCTCTCACGAATCAGAGTTGAAGATAATGTCCCTATTGATGATTTCCTACCTACATAAAACGTTTACTAAGTGGAATCAACTTTTATTGGTAATGTTCGTTTTACATCTGAGGAAATATCGATCGATAAGTCAGCACAAAACTTGATTGACACCTTAGAAAAAGAGCAAGACCACCCACATGAAGATGCAGTGAAGATCTAGTTAAATATCAACGTCGCTTGCAACTATGCACATATTGAACCATATTCTCCCATAGTTAGAAGTTCAAGTCTGGGGGTGTGTGCGTTGAACGCGACCAATTCAGATAGACCATGGTATGTCGATATAGTTAATTATCTTCCTGCTATGTAGAGCCAGAAACATTAAAAGGCTATACCAAAAGGAAAATTTGGAGAGAAATCTGAAGATATCATTGGGACGAGCCCTACCTTTATTAAAATGTTTTGGCTGTATATACAGACGCTGTGTTGCGGAAGTTGAAGTTCTAGACATCCTATTTCACTGCCATGGATTCAATTACGCTGAACACTTCGCAAGTTTCAAGAAAATATCTAATATTCTTCAAGCAGGTTTTTGGTGGCCCACAATGTTTCGAGATGCTCAATCTTACATAGCACAATGTGATCCCCGCCAAAGAAGAGGAAAAATCAGCAAATACACAAAATGAAGTAGAATTTCATACTTGAAGTGGAAGTGTTTTTGCTGGGGCATTGACTTTATGGGTTCTTTTCCTTCTTCCTACAGAAATAAATACATCCTCTTTACTGTTGACTTTGTATTTGAATGGGTAGAAGAAATAGCAACCCCGTCAAATGATGCTGCATTGGTCATTAAACAGTTCAAAAATATCATTTTTCCTTGATTTGTAGTTCTTCGAGTGGTCATAAGTGATGGCAGTACTTACTAAAGAAAAATTTAGTTCACCATCGAGTAGCCACACCTTATCACCCTTATAACAGTGGCCAAGTAGAAGTTTCCAACCGATAAATTAAAGAAATCATGGAAAAGATAGTAAAACGAGAAAAGATTGGTCTACACCGTTGGAAATGCGCTTTGGGCTTACAAGGTTGCATTTAAGACGCCGCTGGGTACAACACCGTTTCACATACTTTATGGAAAAACGTGTCGCCTTCGGGTGAAACTAGAACATAAGGCAGCCTTGGCTTAAAAGATGACCAATTTTGACATCAATTCTGCTGCAAAAAGGAGATTGGTACAGCTTAACGAGTTAGATGAGATTAGACATCACGCTTATGAGAATTCAAAGCTATACAAGGAAAGGAAAAAAATACTATCAAGATAAAAAGATCATTGCTAGACATTTCGAATAAAACGATCAGGTGCTTCTATACAACTCTCGGATAACACTTGTCCCTAGAAATTGTGCTCCCACTGGTCATGTCCCTTTACCATAAAAAAGTGAGACCTTATGGGGCCATAGTCCTGATTAGCTCTACAAGAGACAAATTCGTTGTGAATAGACAGAGAGTAAAGCGTTATTGGGCAAAGGAATAAATTATAGATAGACAAACTGTGCGTCTAGGATTGCCAACTACTGATTAATCAAGTTTTACAGTCGAGGTAACGACTAAAATAAGTGCTTAATGGGAGGCAACCCACTAATAATTTTAGGTATTACTAATATTTTTATTTTTCTAGATTTTATCATAGATTCTCGTATTTTATCTCATTTATTCAGATTAACTATATATATATAATAAGAAAAAATATTTTAATTAAATGTACAAAAATTAATTAGGAAGAAATGATTAGTTCTAGAGGTATCGATCGATACTAAGCTGTGGTCGACTATCGATACCGGGTATCGATATACGACCTTTATTAACTTCATACTTTACCTTCTTGCCAAAAACCCAAAAAAAACTTCGAGACAATCAGCCCTTGGTTTCTCTCTCGTTTCTTGATCATTTTTTTTTGTGATTCTAAATCCTAATCTACTTAATTTTAACTCTCTTTCTATCTAGTACATTCAATCAACCAATCTACAAGGTATGTTCTTGAAATCCCTTGTTTTGAGAATTAGGGGTGTGCGTTCTAATACCCGTTCGGGTTCAAATCGAGTATTTCAGATTTTTGGATATTTTGGTAAAAGAATTTAATACCCGTTCGGGTATTCCTACACTTCGGATCGGTTCGGGTATTTTTAGTTTGAGTTCGGTTATTTCAGGTCGGGTTCAGATATTTAGCTTTTAAAAAAAATCAAATTATTCCTTACTTTAATTTCTTATATTTAAAAATGTATCTTTAACTTAACTGGTTTTTAATTTTACTCGAACGATTAATAGGTTTGGAGACAAAACAAATTAAGAACAAAACCCACTAACTTGATTGTTTGGATGCAACTTTTGTTAATGCATGAAATACAAACTTTACATGCACTTCAAGTGAGTAGTAAATCACTTTGTCCGAAATTATATATATATATATATATATATATATATATATATATATATATATATATATATATATATCTGATCTAAAGTCTTGTGTAACATCAATATAAATATTTTGAAAAATGAGAGAACTAAACTAGATATATATGGTTAATTATACATATGTTCGGTTATCTTTGGGTATCATTCGGTTTTGGATATTACCCATTTGGTTCGGATATCCAATTTCTCCTCATTCAATACCCGTTTGGGTATTTTGCTATTTCGGTTCGGATTTCTTTTCGGGTTTTTCGGGTCGAGTTTGGGTACGAATTCAGATATCTGGTAAAGTGCCCAGCCCTATTGAGAATTCCTTAGGGTTAATAGAAGAACTCAAAATAGAACCGGGATTAGGATTGATTTAGTATGATTTAGGGTGGTGGAATGATATAAGGATTATCGACTGCTTATATTGATTATTTGTCCCTTTGAGTTTGATTGAGATCGTTTGGGATTTTTCAGGTTTTGCGAGCGAGTGTTAATCGACACCAATGCGTGTTTGTGAGGAAACTAGGCCTTGAGGCTGATTTGAAGGTTTTGTTCAGGAGCTGGGGATGGGCACTATTTCTACGACGCCATACGACATCTACTCTGATCTGGTCATGTAGTTCATGGCTACGGTTCAGATCATCTATGTCAGCGAGTGGGTCAAGGGAGAAAACGAGCCTACTTTGACCTTCCTTATCAGAGGCATCAAATACATGATTCCGATCCCAGACGTCTGCCTAATCTACGAATTCCAGAACCCTGTCTAACTTCACTACGAGGTCCCTAATTTTCCTTGACAAGCGGATTTTTGGGACTATTGGCTACTGGGAATTTTACTTCAAAGGCAGACACTCAGACTGATATCCACCATCCGACCACACACTATTTCATTGAGGCCATTGTCAATACTCTGTTGATAGACCCAAACATGGTAAGGGTGAAGGAGCTGACACAATTTTACTACTCAATCAGAGACTTGGTCGGGATCGACGTTGTTCATAGACCAGCGATGACCATCTGGTGAACCTAGGAGCTCTATGAGCACCTGGTCTCGTTGAAGAACAAATTGGTCACGGGAACATGCACGAAGAGAGATTCAGTGGGGAATCTTCTTACGCTGATCGTTAGACACCTCAAAATCCGCTTAGATCAGACCACCGTCATTGGCGACAGTATCTTCATGGATGAGGTGCACTTGACGAGTGCACAGTGGCTGAAGGAAGGTCACTATTGGTACTTTGTTGATACTAAGGGGCCACAGTTAATATAGTTTCCTTAGTGGACGGTTATAGATTTTGAGGGTGACCTCGCTAGACTGAGTTCCATCTGGACCCACGCCTCCTGCAAAACCTGTCCACCAAATTTCGCAGATGAGCTGCACCGCGAGCTTTTCCACCTCAGCCGCTCCTGCTCACCCAACCGCCCCTTTTCCTGAATTCCCGGACATCCCGGAGATACCCATTTCGGACAGTGGTGATTTTCAGCGCATTTTGGTGAACGCTCATCATGCCATCTGGGCTAGAGTGTCGAGTTTCCAGTGCATGAGAAGGCCCCGTGTTATAGCGAAATCAGCTACATAATGCCCTTCATGCAGATCAGGAGAGGACGAGGATACCGATGAGGAGTAGTCATATCTATTTGCTCTTTTGCTACTTATGTTTTTATTTTTCAGTTTATTTTGATTTATGCTTGAACTTGTTTCTTTTATTTTGGTAGATTTAGAGACTATTTTATATCTTGCGAATAACGTGGGTTTGAGTGTCTAACATGGCTAACTATGCTGAGTTATATAAATATTTAGGCTACCTGACACGTTAACTTGAGAGAAAATTTATTATGTCTAAGGGGTTTCGATCGAAACCAATGCGTGTTTGTCGATCGACACTCAAGGCAGAGAAGTACGAATTTTTCATCTCATAAACTGGATTTTTTTTATATTTTTATTCTCATTTGCCAAGCTTAGAATGAATAACACTAGGGACACTGTTGTTTAAGTCTGGGGGAGGTAGTTACATACATAGTGTTTTGTTTTGAGTGTCAGTATGTCATTATTAAATTGTTTTATTGAGTCAAATAGAATCATTTTGAGATTATGAACTTTTTCTTGGAACAATACCATCTAACCAAATTCTAGCACCATTGTGATTTGTTGTTGTTCAAGTTGTATTGAATGGAAATGTCAAAGTAAATAAACATGCCTGAAACACCAACACTTCCTGAAAGGTCTCAAGGAACCAAATTTAACGTCCAACCTAATTAATTCAATATGCTTTTCTTGGGGCTTGGTATACATTGGATCAAATTCTTCCTGCAAGTCTGGAAGGTAAAAGTCTGAGTGTTTAAGGTTCCCTTCTCTCTCTCTCTCTCTCTCTCTCTCTCTCTCTCTCTCTCTCTCTCTAAGAAAATTTATTATTACCCCGTTATTCTAATTCGGAACATAATGATCACACATTGTTAGAAGCGAGTGGTTGAAAAATTTTCTATGACCCCATTATTTTCATACACTTTGTCAAGAAAAAGAAGATGAACAAGACGGACTGTAGAAGCCCCATTGGTCATTTGAATTTACCAAAAAAAAAGCAGAAAAGAAAAGAAAGAGATTTAGAGAAGAGACAAAAGATGGAAGAAAGGGATCAGAGAAGACTAGTTTTGGTTCAGATACTTTTTTGAGTAAGATTCTCTCTGTTTTGTGATTGATATTCCCAAGAAAAATCATGCACCTTTATATTCTAAGAAATGAGGTTAGCAGAAGGGTGTGTCAGATGGTAGGGTGGGACCGATCCGGATATCCGGGAAATTTGGAGTATCTGGATCTTGATTCGCCGGATATGTGATTTTAGTATCCGTATTCAGATTCCTACCTTCTGGGTATCCAAACTTTGGATACACGTCTATGTATTTTGATACCCGCGAGTATCCGGATACGGATCCGGATCCATAAAAATAATTTAAAAAAATAAAAAAATATATATTAAAATACAAAATTCTAAAATAATACATAAATGAAGTATATATACAAAATATATGAATATATATATATGACATATAATACTATAATATTTCTTTTATAATAACAAATATAATTATTAATAAAATTAAAAATTTACTATATTTTGAAAACATGGATCAGGATCCGAATATCCGGACCTTAAAATAATGATATCTGGATCCGGATCCAGTTTGGACGGATCTGAGGTTTTACTATCTGGATTTGGATTCGGACATCCTATTTTCGGAGTGGATTCGTAGCAAATCTCGGATTGGATCTGGATCTCGAATAAAAAGTCACAAGCCTATCAGATGGTATCTAGTAAGTTATGGTATGGCAATTTTCTAAGTTGGGACTGAGTACATGGAAATACCTCAGATGTGGCTACAATAAATGTGAGGTGATAGTGGTGTTCTAAAGAGATGGTTGGTTTATGCGTTTTCAAACTATTTCCATAGATTCATTCTATGTTTTGCTTGACGATAAGTAAATATAAGTATGAGGGAGTTGATATTTCATGGATTTTACCTGATTTCACCCATGATATAAGTCTTTTTTAGAGTCTTTTATATGCGTTTGGAGGTGTTAAGGTATTTTCGGGTCTAGGTACTTATTGGACGACATTAGAGCTTTTGGATCGTTTTGGAGCTTTAAGGAAAGCTCTCCAGAAAACTTGAAGTCGGAGCCTGATCTTACGCAAAAGAGTCGATTGACACTGACTCATATGTGTCAATCGACACCTCAGCCGTCCGCAAGTTTAACGATAATTTGAGGAAATTAAAAGAATTTCCCAGAAGTTTCAGGAATTTCACAACAAGTCCCTTGTCGAATATTAGTCTATTTATTAGGGTTTTCATTCGTTTTGTAACTTACACTGCATTGTTCTATGGAGAGAGCTTAGGGTTGCAGAGAGAGACCTGAGCACATTCTCAAAGAAGATCTTGATCTTCTTTTGTTTTATACCTTGTTTCTCTACTCTTTCTATTTTATTTTCTGCAATTTATTCAGACTATAATTATGCTTATTGTGATTATGTATGAGTAGTTCTATTGTTAGATCTCGGGTTCTTCAAAGGTTGTTTAATGGTATGCTTGATCTATATTCTTGTTAGAGAAATTAATTAGTTCTTCATCTAGTAGTTCTTACTGCTAGGATTAAGATTGATCACCTTAACTCTAGATCTTAGGATTATTGGTGCAAGCGAAAGCTTGGTATGTTGCCTGAACTAAAACTACTATGATTTGATTAGCTAGGCGCATACGACAGTTGGTCTAGATAGTTAGAGAGCATATCAAACCTATTCACTAAGGCTTATCTAAAAGTAGTATCGATCGATACTAGTTTACCAGTTCCGATGGACACTGATAAGCCAATGCCCATCGACACTACCCCGAGGATTTACCTAGAGAGTAGGAGTCCTAGGTTGAGACATTAGATAATCATTGCACACGAAAGTTGATTTATTATAACATGAGTTTGAATTTGAGAACTGCACCTTAATACATCCGATAGCACATTTAGTAACATTTTTTACACCTGAGAATTCACCTAAGTCTAGCTTCATCTCATCTTAATAACTTACAACACTTTATCTCTCTGTTTACTGCTTTCTAGCTTTATTTAGAAGACAATAAGTCTATTGTGTAATCTCATAGTCTTTGTGGATTTGATCCTTAAGTATTACAACTGAACCAAATATTTGAGAGAGTATCTCTTAAGGTTAATTTGAGCATATCATACATCTAAAATCGAAAGAAAGAAAAGATTGATATGATTTCCTAAGATGCAAAGAGGTAGAATTTTTTTCTATGACCCACTATTCTAATTCAAAGGGATGATCACACAAAGTTGGAAGTGTGGGGTAGGAAAAAGGAGAAAAAGGAGAAAAAGATTCAGAGAAGAGAGAAAGAGGGAGGAAACAAACCATGGAAGAATGCTTGTGAGTTCAGATATTTGCTGGGGTAAATATCCATATGTCATTTGATCGTTACTCCCAAAATAAAGCATGCACCTTTATATGTAAGAAATGAGGTTAATATAGGGGTATGTCAAATGGTGTATATTAAGTTGTGGTCTGGATCGTTAGGTTGCTAAGCTAGGGCAGAGTACATGGAAGTGCCTCTAAAGTTAGCAATGATTTGGTATGGTTTGCAACATTGCAGAGGTGATGGTATGTTCCTCAAAATTAAAAAGGAGAATCCCTGTGTTTTCAAACCTCTTTTAGAGGTATATTTTATGTTTTGATTGAGGGCAAGCAAATGATAAATCTAAATGAGTTGATATACTATGGATTTACCTGTTTTTAGCCATAGTATAAGTCTTTTTAGAGTCTTTACATTATTTTACGAGTCTATTTTAGAGTATTTTCATGTTTAGGCATGTTTTGGAGCATTGTGGATACCATGGAACATTTTGGAGTTAAAAGATGAAAAAAAACCGTAGCGGTTCAAAGAAGTCAGAATCGATATGAACCAAGGGCCTTTTCATTACAATTACTTTATGCTTGTCTTGGTTTGGGTGTATGTGGCTGATGAAGATTATCCTTGGGTAATTCCCTTCTGGATCAAGTCGATAGGTATCCCTCTCCACCTTGGGACTGCTGCTAATCTTAACAGAATTGGTCATAAGCTTAGTCTTGTTCATGAGGTTGATTCAACCATAGGAAAGATAAGAGTGGATATTGATACTCGCAAGCCGCTTAAGTTTACCAGAAAGATAAACACTGCAAGTACTGTGGTTTTGTTACTCATGAGATAGGCCATTGCGAGAAGAAAGATTGAAGAATGAAGTGCTGGAGAAGAAGCTTTCCACCAAAGAATGGGCAAAGCAACTGTGGATTTTTATCGGAACCAAACTGATGGTTACGAGAGACGTATTGGCGCAGTTAATACTTGACATCACCAGTCACAGAAGGAATATATGAGAAAGGATAATCGATCAAATGATGGGTCATTCGGCAAACAAATCCATCTTGTGGAGATAAACCTACTTTGCAAAGTAGGCCAAATCGATACAACACATATTCTCATGGACAGGACAGACAGCATCAACAGAATGATGATAAGCCGAAAAAGAGCTTCAGCATGACCTTAAGTTAGCTCCTCTGTCGCGAAAGAAACAGCAATCGCTTAAAATAGCTGATCAAAAAGCCTCTTCATCATGGACACATCATGAGAAAGCTATTAATGAAAACGCCAGGCATCAAGAACCCCGAACACTGACTGGTGCTGAGGTAAGATTGAATGTTGGTCCAACGAGTAATGCTAAACGTAGCCCCTTAAACCAGCTTGAAATGTGACTTTCAGATCACATGTTCCGGGAAATAAAAAGCCAAATCCCATGCCACCCGTGACTCATGATACAGAGATAATGATTGAAGATGATCATGGGATGGATGATCATAATTTTAATGAGACTATGGATGAGTTTAATGGCAATGAGCTAATGGTGATGAAAGAGGATAACGTTTTAGGTGATGAGTGTAAGACTCTCAACCCTATGGAAGACGAATAAAACATGTCGATTTGAACATGGAGTCTCAAGCTGAGCCAGTTACTACAATGGTGGTGTTCGGCCAGCAAGATGGAACAAATGAGCCAACTGATTCAGCTGTGAAACCAAAGAGTGTCTCGGGAAATTTTTTCTACAGGCGATGGAAGTCAGCATCAAGAACCAATTAGAAAAGCCTCTCCTCCGATCAGAAACAATGCGCTTGCAAATGCAACAAGTAGTTCTTCTCGTGGGACGAATAAGAGGACACATAAGGGTGAATCGAAGCAATTAAGAAAGGGTTATTGAATTCCAAAAATCCACCAAACCATTATCTATGAAGACACTCAGTTCAAATTGTCGAGGGATAGGGAACGACCTCAAAGTTCGATGCCTCACAGAGATGTGTAGAAGCATCGCCTAGTACTCTTGTTCCTTTCTGAGACGAAGAATAGAAAACTGCTGTTGCAAGACATTCAAGTTGACTTAGGTTTTGATAAATTGTTTAGTATTGAGCCAATTAGCCAAAGCACAAAGCAATGGTTTACCTTTGTTTTTCGTGGATGAATTTCAAGTTGATGTTTTATTTTCAAACAAAAGAATATTTGTTGTTTCTGCAATAATTAATGGAATAAAGTTTGTCTGACATTTTTTTATGGTTACCCTGTTGTAGAACGTAGGGAACTAGTTTGTGAATGTCTTACGCGTTTCTCAAAAATAAAAGATGGACCATGGTTCATGATTGGTGACTTTAATGAAATAACTGACCACTCTGAAAAAGAAGGAGGTAGAAGACGATCAGGTACTTTTTTCCTCCCATTTAAGAAAATGATAGTAGATTGTGAAATACTGGAATTTCCATATTCAGTAATTATGTTGTCATGGGTGGGTAAAAGAAATCAGGCAACGGTAAGATGTCGATTGCGCTGGGCACTAGGAAATGCTAGATGGCATGACAAGTTTGCTCACTCATTGATATACTATGGATTTTATCAGTTTTCACTCATAGTATATGTGCTTTTTAGATGATATTATATGTGTTTGGAGTCTGTTTTACAGTCTTTTAAGGTCTAGGTACGTTTTGGAGCAATGTGGAGACTATGGAGCTTTCTAGAGCTTAATGATAAGGAAACTCGGAGCTGTTAAAGAATCAGAAGTCAGAGTCGATATTTAGGAATTGTGTAGATCAAAAAAACCTTGTTGGTATAGTGATGCGAGTGAATGAGCCGGCTTGTTCGCCAGCGACTTGAAGCCCAGGAGTCTCACATAATTACAAGACTATCCCTGACCGAGCTAATACCTATTATTTATGTGCTTTTCCATCTCTTAGGCATAGAGACAATCTACAACAGATTTTCTATTCTTGTTACAACAACATATTATTTTAGGTTTTTAGTAGTTTTGGAGAGAAGATTAAAACTTCTTTAGAGATTTGTAATACAACTCCATTGTTTGTTAACCTTATTCTATTTATGCATTTTGTTCAGATATTTATTATGATTTGGTTGATCATGTCCCAGTAGTTCTCCTTGATAGATTTTGGGTTTTGTTAGGGTTTATATGTATAGATAAGCAAAGAACTATAGGGTGAATCCTTCATCGGAATTGATCTAACTGCTTGTGTTCTAGAGTAGCTAACTAGTACCATTAACTTAAGATATAGATAAATGCGCTGGTAAGATCTATACTTGATAATAATTATGTTGAGTTAGGTTGTTAGATGCATGCGAAAGCTGGTCTAGATTAACTTAGTGAACATATCGATTATGATTATAATGCTTGCCTAAGGTAGTATCGATCTACACTCTTACCATAGTATCAATCGACACTCGTTCTTTGCTCGCAGATCGACGGCTGGACCAATGACTTAGTCATCTTGTTAGACTCACAGCGATAGCTGGATATCTTTCTTTAGTATTTGAGTTGTAGGACGGATTACCACACACCCTTAGCATCTATCTTACAGTACTATGACCTCATACCATAGATCTAGCTATTCATTCTCATAAGTTTACAAACCAACTCTCAATTAATCTCTACTATCTTACCTAGATTAATCTTAATATTTATAAGTCTATTGTGTACTCACTCCCCCCCCCCCCCCGTCGTGGATTCGATCCTGAAGTAATACAACTGATCCTCTTATTTGAGAGAGTAAAGTTGCTCATAGGGTAATTAGAGTGATATCAAATCTGGCGTTGTTGCCAAGGAGCATTGGATTTACCGTTAGACATGATTAACACGTTTTGTCTAGGTTTTATTTTTTATTACTTCCAATTTTTTTTCTTTGTCTTTCAGGTGCATGTCCTGCAGTACCAGAAGCAAAAAGGAAAAATAGCTATTATTTTGAGACCTTTCTTTGTTAGAACGAAAAATCTGCAAAGAGAGACACACGGCATCGATTGGTACTGCTTGTGAGAAAGAAACGATCGACAGCATTACACATTCGTCGATCGACACTAACTGCGAGCAAGCAACATGGTGGCAACTGCTATATGAGAACGAAGTCCTGCATGACCAAGATCGTCATCTACGAAATGCAGCAGGACAGAGACTGGATGATCAGGGGGCTGTAATCCATGAACCAGAGGAAGCTGCTAGAGAAGTTGCTGGAGAAGCTGCTGCACCTCTAGCTGAGGATGCTCGCACAAGAACGTTGGCTGACTATAACCGTACAGATCAATACTATGCCAAAAAATCTGTTATTCATCCTCCTACTTTCCAGAGGAACGATTTCGAGCTGAAGCCTGCATACTTTACACTTGTGGGACATGCACCTTATCATGGTCACCCACATGAGCATCCAGTGGATCATCTTGAGAGGTTCAAGGATCAAATTTCTGCTATCAAAGCCAATGGAGTCCCTAAGGACTATCTTCTATGTAAGCTCTTCAAGTACTCAATAGATGGAGATGTTTCATATTGGCTTTAGCAGTTACCACCAGGATCTCTTACATCATGGGAAGACATCAAGAACGCCTTCCTGCAAATGTTCTTAGATGATTCGCAATCTGAAGACTAGAGGAACAAAATTGCTACATTCACACATGAGCCTGCCTAATCATTCAAGAGCTCTTGGATAAAATTAAGTCATATGAGAGAGACTGTCCACACCATGAATTCAATGAGGTCCAACTCCTTAATACCTTCTTTAGAGACATCACTGTGGTTTACTAGATGGCTTTAGACACTTCTAGTGATGGTAATTTCACCACTAGGAATCCAGAAGAGGCTCTGAGACTTATTGAGAACTTTGCATCTCGCAATAGCACCAAGAACACAAATTTGGAGATGAAGATACTGCTGCTATCCTTGGTAAGAAGCAGATGAATGAAGTTAAGGCCAAGTTAGACAATTTTCACAAGCTTCTCGAGAAGCAGCTGAGTTTTGCAGAAAATGTAGAGGCTATTGATACCGCCAGTGACAAACGCGATGAAGAGGCTGTGAAATACATCAGTGGTAGTGGTTTTCAGAAGCATGGGAATCGGAGTGGAAATAGGAACTCCCATGGCACTGGTCAGAGCGATAATTACAGCCAGAGTTCACAGCACCAGAGATCTTATAACAACAACAACAGCAGTAACATGAACTATGGAGCTTCTTCTTACCAAAAATCTTCCACCAGCAACTCACGGCTGCAAGATAGAGAGTATGATGGATCACATTCCTGAGGGTCAACAGAATTTGACACTCGATTTCAATGGAAATATAAATGCTGTATACACCAACATGAATCACAAGTTCGAAACTCTCAGCACCCATGTTAAGAATTTAGAGACTTAAGTGGTTCAGACCAATGAAGTCGTAAGAAGGCATGAAGCACTGATTAAAGAAAAAGGAGAGGCTGGACAGAAACACCACGTGAATGGACAGATAGATGATGATTTCTGGAAAGTGTTGAAGGAGGAGAAACTCCAAGAAGGAGACTTTCAACTCAAAAATTTTATGTCCTGCGGCGGCTCTCACTGGTGTCGATAGACACCAGAGACAGACTATCGTTCGACATCTGAGACAATCAACGATCGACATCAGAGGCCGAGTACCGATCGATACCCAATTCTGAGTCTGTAGGGTATTGTAAAACTGCAAGCATCGATCGACAGCCACACACGTTCGTCGATTGGTACCCACTGGTTACATATCGAGTGCAATTTCCAAGTATCAATGTAGAACGTCTGGATGCTTCAAGATACTCATATAAGACATCAACAAAACCTACAGGGGACACTAACCAGCAACATGGAGATGCCAGAGCCTATGATCATTGACCAGGCTACAAAGGAACAAGTTCTTAAGAGAAAGAAGAACTAGTTTCCTAATCATCCAAGAAGAGAATCTAATGAGAAAGAGCTGGATAGTTTCACCAAGAGGATGATGAGGATTCCATTTAACATGCCATTCGATGAAGCTTATTGGACCCACCGGTTATGGAAGTTTTTCAGGGAGAGCAAAGAGACAGACGAGGACATTGACTGTATGTTCCATCTGATTAGAGAGAAGCTGAAGCAGAGGATTACACTGAAGAAGAAGAATGATCATGGGAAGTTCGTGGTTCCTTGCTTGATTGGAGGTCACAACTACCCTAATGCCCTCTGCGACACGGGTTCTTCAGTCACCATTATGCCCAGGTGTATGGATGAGCAGCGGAATCTGAAGATAGAAGCTTGTAGTGATTCATTCACTTTTGTGGATTGCTCCAAGGTAAATTATGGAGGGATTGTCAGAAACCTTCATGTACAAATCTGGAATGCTCTAGTTCTAGTAGATTTTCATGTTATGGATATTCAGATGGACTGGAATTCTTCTCTATTACTTGGGAGAGCCTTCTTGGATACTGTAGGAGCTGTTTGCGACATGAAGATAAACATGCTATATCTGTCACTTATCAGTGAGACTGATTTTGACCTTATCAAAGTGGTCAAGGGAAAACACCCTATATTGAGATAGGAGATGATCAAGGGGTTGTGGCAGTTTGTTATCTGATTATGGCGCAAAGTACAAAGATGAGGGAGAAGCGTGATCGACACCAAACCAGAAGCATCGATTGACAGTCCTGCAGTTCCAGATTACCGAGAAGTATTTTAAGTTCAAGCCACAATTCCACATATGGAAACAGTCAGTGTAGTAATATCCGAAGAACGTGAAAACAAATATGACGCATCGATCGACACCCATCGTCCGCCATCGATCGGCACCCATTATTCCCAGATTTTGGATGATTCTACATAGAACAACCAGCTACCCTTTTTAGATTCAAAAGATCTGAACAACCATATAATGGTTTTTCAGCAGATGAATTTAGATTTGTCAGAGATCAGATGGGGAGCGCACATTCAAAATATGAGAGGATCATCAATGTTTCCAAGAAAGACATACCAGACATTCTAGAGACGATTCATGGTATTAAAGATTTACCTTTGTCTACCATAGTATGAGAGGCGTCTTAAGTTATAAAACCCAATTCGGCGAGCACCTGAGATTTACAGAAGAGAACAAATTGAACGGATGACAGCTGACATCTAAAAACCTCAAGAGAGGATGTTTGATGAGTTTTACAAGAAGATTGATGGAATTTACTATCCTCTCAAAAATAGAATTGGATGGATCAAGAAATATATGGAAGAGCTACAGCTGAAAGTGAATTGTACACATGAGATTATCCAGAGACAGCAAGAGAAAAGAACCAAAGGAGAAGAATCCATCAAAAGATTTGTAGGCATCTTGTTCAAGATGAGCAGAGAAGATGTCGACTCTTTTTTTCCAACAAGTGTTTCATTGCCTCCATACTAGTCCAAAACATCAAAACTTCAAGCTATAGACTATAAACAAGCGCTTGATGAGATGCAACCCATTTAGTAAGTTTTAAAATAATTTATTTTTTCGCTTTTACTGATTTTACGTGTTTGATTTATTGCATATATTTAAAAAAAAATGACCCAAGGAAACGCAGCAGCACAAAGCACTGGCCGAGACCTGATCACTGTCAATCGACGGACTAATCCGAGCATCGATCGATCATCACTTAACTGTGTCGATCAACACTCAACAACATCAAGCAGAAATACCGTTTTTTCTTGTTAAATTTCATCCTTATGATTTATTTTCCCACCAATCAGATACTATATAACACTAGGGACAGTGTCTTTTAAGTCTGAGGGATGTTTACTGATATTGTGTTTTATTCTGAGTTTTATTTTTATGTGTGTTTGCTTAAGTTTTTATGCAGCCAAGAAGGAAAATTTGATCGTTTTATTTTTTACTTATTATGTAACCACTCTATAACACAATCTTAGATTTATTGACTTCAAATTGTAGTAGAGATACCAAAGTGGATCACCTGCCCGTCATATCCACACTTGTTAGGAATGTTTAAAGGAACCGAAGCTGACCTCCAACCTATTGAACTTAATTTTCTTGTTTTGGGGCTTCGTATACACTAGATCGGATTCCTCCTGCAAGTCTAGAAGGTAAATTTTTTGTGTTTCTGGTTCCATTGTCTCTCCCCTTCAGAGTAAAAAGAATTTGAACAGGATTTGGTGGCTACGACCATTAAAACTTGATTCATATAATTCTAGAAAGATATAAAGGTCAAAAAGAAGTGAACATGATCTGATGGCAAAAACCATTATGGCTTGATATATCACTACAATAAATATGAGTATTAATCGCATATTATAGCGTTTATTACAGTTATGCTATTGTATACCAACACTTGCTTTTTGTATAGTGTTTGTCATTATAAAACGCTATATACGTTCTCGCGGGAAAATAAAAAATGTTTAGCCACATAAATTTGCTACATGTAGGCGCCTTATTATTGCAAAACTAAATGCTATCGTAAATGTAAATATTTCAAAATTTAATATATAAGGCCATTCGTCGATATAAGTTTCACTCTTTCTTCACTCCTCATAAAACGAAGAATTCCTAAACGAAACCCCTTTTCCTAAATAAAACCCTTTTCATTATATCTCAGAAAAAATCAAAGCTTCAATAGGTATGTTCTCCTTCAATCGTAGCTTCTTTATTCTATCGCATCTATATTGGTTCTTTATTATCAACAAAGGAGTGGAAAACGATTTCGGTTTTGGTTTTGATTTTTTGTTTGTGTGAACATGCATGTGGTAGCTTGTGATTTTGGTTTCAATTTAGACTATTTTGGGTTTTGATTCTTAGTTTTCGGTAACATTCATGTGGAAGTGTATGATTTTGCGTTTTTATTTAGACTATTTTGGGTATTAATTCTTAGATTTTGTGAACATGCATGTGGAAGTTTGGGATTTTGGCTTTCGATTTAGACTATTTGGGTTTCAATTCAATATCTTTCGTTTATCAGTTTCAGAAATGGCGAAGACAAGAGGAGGAGGACGAGTTGGTTCTTGTTAGTGTAGACGTAATCAAGGCTTGGAGGTAGAAGATCTAGCACCGCAAGTTGCTTCTGCAACAACACTAAAGGTGAATAAGAAGACAATAGCAAAGAAAGTGGCTTCCCCCAAAAAAGAATTTCGTTGTAACTAAGAGAAGAAGGGGTAGAAAAAAGAAAGTGGCTGCTAAAGATGGAACACCGAAAGATGATGAGGTAGAAGATGTAACACAGCAAGATGATGAGATAGAAGATGTAACACCGCAAGTTGACGCTGTGGAAGAAGATAAGGGTAATGACAATGAGGCTGATCAGGCTGAGAAAGCAATGTCTGAAGATGATAAAGAAGATTCTGATATAGAAGGAGAACCTTGTTTGACTGGACAGAAACATAATGAGGATAAATAAGAATCTGTCAATATGGAAGAAGAAGGTGAACACGTAGAGAAAGAGAATGACGAGAATGAGAATGAAAATGAAAATGAAGAAGAAGCTGTCAATATGGAGTTGTGAAAGAAAAAAAAATTAAAGAGGACCAACAAAGATGCCTAATGTGGCTCAAAATCCTAATGAAAAGGTTGCAGTTACATTCACTGAATTTGATGATCATGTTGGACCTGGTTCAATAACATTATCATATTTTCTTGGTCCTCTTGTGAGGGAACACGTTCCAGTAACATTTTCTGATTGGAGAAGACTTGATGCAGTGACTAAACAAACAATGTGTGAAGAAATTCATGTATGTTTATATATGCAATTAAATTTTGTTGAAGAACTATGAAATTATAAATATGTTTGATCTTTGTTTATTTTGATGCAGGGGAGGTTTAACTTTCAAAAAGAGTGGCAGAAAGATGTTATTTTCAAGCAGTCGGGAAGTTTGTGGAGAGATAGGAAGTCAAGGCTAGTGTCAGAAGTATGTGCTCAGAAGTCTATTGTTGAGAGAATAGATTTAAAACCCAGAAACATCCCATCCTATCAAGTGTGGAACTCATGGGTTAGGAGCAAGATTGCCAAATCTTTCACGGTTAATTATCTACGACTAAATAACTTTTTTGTTTATATGTCATGTCATATAGATTTAATCACACTCATATTTATGTTGTAGTATAAGAAAAAAGTACCAAGAGCTGAGAAAAAAATCAGATCCCTCACACAACCAGCGCAAAGGAATGCTTCGTTTAGCTTATGATATGGTAAAACGAGTACTCAAACATCTATATATTGTACAACTTTGTAGAATATAATGGTACTGAGATATTTATGTATTTTATATAGAAAAAAAAAGAGCCAAGACCCAAGTAAGGTAAGTAGGAGTAAGGTATGGATTGCGGGACATACTCATGTTGATGGTAGACTTGTGAAGCCTCAATTTGCTGAGACTATTGTAAGAACTATGGAACTTGTTATACTGTGTATGATTAATGAATTATGATCAATGAGTTATCTTGTGTATAAATGTTTGTATCAGGAACACATACAATCAGTTGATAGTCAAATGGACACTACACAATCTGCTCATAACATAAGGGAAGACGTTGTGAGCAAGATTTTGGGAAAAGACAAACCTAGATGGGTAAGGGGGTTTGGTAGAGGGATTAAGGCTACTAAGCTAGCATTTCTTCAATCTAAAGACAAAAAGATTGCTAATATGGCGAGTCGGATTGAAGAGTTAAAGGGCATGGGACGAGACTTAGCTGGAAACAGAGGTAATTGTTGGTGAAGGAGAATATTCCTCTGATGAACCGATGAACAAAATTGGTCATGTACCGATTGGTCCTAATGCAGTGGATGTTCTTGTTAAGTCTGCACTAAGCTCAGAAGCTTCTCTCTGGAGGCCAAAAACAGATGTGTTATCTCTTGAAGAAGTTGTGGGATGCAAAATAGCTCGGCCAATAAATAAAGTGATTTTGGATAGGAATCCAACCTCTTCTCAATATGTATCCATGGTAAAAAATTTCAATCTTGTTTTCTTCTACCTAAGTATCTAGTATATATCTCTAATCATAAGCTTCTTACATTCTAGCATCCCAAGGAAGGTGAAACTCGAAGATGCAAAATATATAATTGGACTAATGAAGAGGAAGTTATTGCTGAAGGTCTCGTGTGCTCATCTAATTCCTATGAGATGGTTAACAATATACCTCTAGGTTCAAATACTGTTAGTATTGAAGTTGTGAAGGTGTTTAATGATAATGCTGATTTGTGGAGGCTAATTGCGGATATGTTTCTGATTGGTGATGCAATTAACGAGAAAATCGCATGGCAAGTATTAAAGTTTGAAGTCATGGCTACAACGAGACCTTCAGATGCAACACCTACTAAAACTACAACCAAGAATAAAGCATCATCTACGAAACCATCTAAGAAAAAAACAGAGGTATGTTATTGGAATGAAGTTATTTTATTTCTTTGTATGTTGATTGACTTTGGATCTTTGATTGATGTTTTGAAATTTCTTCTATTGTTTGCTTTGAGTTGTAGAGTCCAGGCAGCACTAGTTACACCAAAAGTGCAAAGCAGAAGTGCATTCTTTTAGATTGCAGCAACTCTTGACGTAAGGTAACTGAAAGAAGAGTAGCTTCAACGGATCCGAAAGATTTATGCCACTTTTTACCACTAGGTCCAAATGCAAGCAAGGTTTGGGTTGAAGTGGCTAAGATTGGTACTGAAAGGTCTGGAGGCCAAATTCAGAGATTGAATACATTTCGGATGCAATAGGTTCAGTTGTGGCATGGCCAAATGATAAACTAATGTTTGTGTGAAACTTAGAAAAGTTTATGTATTGCTTGTTAAAACTTATTGTGTTTTGGTACAAACTTAAGAGTCGGTTATTGTGTTTTAGTACAAATTTATTGCCGGTTATTGTACAATATTATGTTAAGAAATGTATTTTGATTATGTAAGCTTGTGTAATATAATGTCATATTATGTAATATAGTGTATTATTTTAAATCTAATTGTTTAGACCATAACCCCTGCAATTAAAACCTTAAACCCGAAAATTAAATCCCCAAACCCTAACGTTCAAAACCTTAGACTTAAAACCCTAATCCATAAAGTCTTCGATCATAAACACTATATACATAAACTATTTAGTGTATATATGTCAAATTTTAATATTTAAGCTCAAATTTTAATTTTATAAAACCTCATATTTCGTATAAGTATGATACTATAATCTTCTTTTATAAAAACTCATAGAAGAATTGGTAACTAAATCCTTTATACATAGAACTAAGTCTTAGTGTTTATGAACATTAATATACTTTGTTATTTACCAGTTTTAGCCATAATCTGGACCCTATTTTGAGTCTATTATGTGTGTATGGACTGTGTTTTAGAGTCTTTACAGGTAAATGTACGTTCTGGAGCATTATGAAGATTATGGAGATTGCTAGAGCATTCAGAATAGATATCTAGTAGATGTTCACATTCATCTACATACGAGTCGAAGTCAAGCATGACCATAGATCGACGGAGCATCCTTGCTGTCGATTGACGGCCCACTTGCATAGTATTGACCAACTTCAAGCCCAAGTCAAGACAAATTACGAAAAAATGTCCCTGATGAGTTTTGACCTACTTTATATGGTTCTTCCATTGTTTAGGCAGAGACACACACCACAAGAGACCAGATTTTATTTTACCGCTTTTAGTTTTCTTGCATTAAGTTTTTCAGTAGATTAGGGGAGAAGATCTGAACTCCTTTAGATATTTCTATTGGAACCCCATTTATTATTTGATGCATTATATTACTGAGTTCAACATGTGTTATTTTATTATGTCTCAGTAATTCGCTTGTTAGATTTAGGGTTCATAATGGTACTGAGGAATTAGCCCCAAAATAGGATTGCTAGGATGAAATAATATCAATCTTTTGAATTGTGTTTAATGCTTGTGTTATAGAGTAACTAACTAGAAATCTGAACTTAGGACGTGGACAACTACGATAGTAGGTTCTGTGTCATAATTGATTATATTCATCTAGGTTGTTAGATGCATGTGTGAGCTGGTATAATTAACATAGTTGATAGGGCCTGATATTTACCACTATTGTAACATGATATCAGCCCTGTTTAGAGTCTATTATATATTTTTGATAAGTTTTAGAGTATTTTCAGGTTCAGGTACGTTCTGGAGAACTTTGGTGATTCTAGAGCTTTTAGAGATGCAGAACTGCACATATGCGTCAGATGTTTAGCTATGGATGGAGACCTTCCCACAGTGAGATTGATCTGATATTTTGACAGAATATAGAGTTTTGGGTTATTTTTCTAATGCCACCAGTTTTAAGTCCATCAGACGGTTATCTAAAGTTATGCCCGATTTACGGAAGAGTGGTAAACTGCCTCGCGAGAGGAAGCTGTCGAGAAGATGAATGAGTGTCGATCGACGGTGATCCCATAAGACAGGCCCAACTTGTTTTATGGCCGACTTAAGCCCATAAGCCATCACCAATCACCAAAATACCCATGGAGGACCTAAAACCCTATTTATATGTTTTCTAAGCCATTGTTAACAACTACACTTGAAACGCTTTACCAAGTTTTATTCTATCTATTGTTCTAGGGTTAGGAGAGAAGGTAGGAACTCCTTCAGAGTCCTCCTGGAACTCCTTTTGTTCTTTAATTGATTTCTATTCTATATTTATTCTATTCATCTATGATTTTTGTGACAAAGATCATGTCTGAGTAGATCTCTTGTTAGGTTGAGGGTTTGTTAATGATATTAATGGATTAGCCAAAAAATAGAATTGCTATGGTGATTATTAGATCTATCAATATAATTGTGTTTATTGCTTATGTTTTAGAGTATCTAACTAGAAACCTGATCATATGATAGTTATGCGCAAGCGAGAGCATTGTCTACTACCAGAATTATTCCTGTTGAGCTAGGTTGTTAGAAACAAACGAGAGGTGATTTAGTTAATTTAGTGAACTTATCGAATTAGGTCATAAAGCTTGACTCGAGAAACCATCGATCGATGCAAGATCATTGCCATCGATCGACGGTCATTTCGTGTCAACAAGCGAGAGCTGAGACATCGGACTTAGACAATAGATTAGACTCGTAGCGACAGCTGGTCATCTTTTACATTAGATATCGAGTTCTATGATTAATACCCTTAGCTTCTAACCTCTATAATCCACTTGCCTGAAACCCTAGATCTAGCTATTTATTATTATTGTTTACAACAACCAATCAATCAACTTCCTACTTTATTCACTGCTTATTGATCTATTTGCCTAGCTTAATCGCGACTGTATTAAGTTTATTGTGCCCACGCTCCCTGTGGATTTGATCACTAAATACTACAAGTTGACCTCTCTTGGCAAGATTAGTTCGTAGGGTTAATTTGATAGAGTTTGCATTGAAATACATAAAAACCCTCATGCCAAATTTGGCGCCGTTGCCGGGGAGCAAGGATTCACCATTAGACTCAATTTTTTTTTTGTTTAGTCTAGGTATTTTTCTACATTAGTTTAGTTACATAAAAAATTTCTTGTGTTTCAGGTACATACTAGCCAGGAAGCAATGCGGAGAGTATTTTTGGGTTCTTCAAAAAAGGAACCTGCTGATTCGTGCATGATCCATAAGTCTACGAGGGCAGTCGACACCCTCCAAGCAGTGATCGCTAACAAAGAGAAGCGAGCATCGATCGACATCAATACTTCACCGGCGGTCGATACTAACATCATGACATTGATCGACACCCACACTTCAGCATCGATCGATGCCATTTGTGAGAAGACAGAGGAAATTGGAGTTCTTATACTTAAGGATGATGAGAATGGAAACTTACGAGACGAAGAAGGTCGTCCTCGCAATAGTATAGGACAATTGATTAATGCTCAAGGAGATGTGATCCATGATGTCATTGCTGTTTCTGAGACAAATGACTTCCAGATGAGCCGTGAATGGTATGATTGGGCAGCTCATAACTCTTTTCAAGGTTTGCCTCATGAAGATCCAAAGGAACACATCGAAGAACTTGTGGATCTAGTCTCAAGGAGCGAGCAGAATGAAGTGTCTGACTACCACATGCTCTGCAAGATCTTCCCCTATTCTATCTCTGGGAATGCATTTAGCTGGTTTAGTCAATGGAACCACGATCTCTGTCTCGCTGGGATGATATTGAAAGAGCATTCCTTTATGAATTTCTCGATGAAGCTGCAGCAGCTCGAGAAAAAGAGATCAATGATAAGTGGGACAAGATCCTTGAAATTTGGCAAATTAAGAAAGAAGACGAGATTCCACGACAGCTTCTCGAATACGTAGAAATGGGTATTAAGTATCATGGATCTGAGCCGAGCATAGCATAAGAAGCTGATATTATCGATCCGACCTTGGTGTCGATCGACACTAAGATCTTAACGTCGATCGTCCCTAAGACCTCAGCATCGATTGATACTAACCACGGTTATCGATCGAAACCATTCGACATCCATGAAATATCAAGTTATCTTCAGGACATTGCAAACTCAACACTAGAGAGCACCGATGTATCAAGTTGTTTTCATGCTCCGAATGTAGAAAGAAACATCACCATCGATATCTCTTGGAGCCAAAAGAAAAAGAACAAAGTGGGTATTTGGATTCGAGTAGGAATGCCACTATGGAGCTAGAAGAATGGTTTGAAGATATGCATCAGAACTCGGAGCATAAGCTTGATGACTATGAGCACACTTCGAGAATAGATCTGGAAACTTCACCAAAAGCTAGCATCGATTTACACCAACCCGATATCATCGATCGACAACCACCCTACTGCATCGATCAACACCCAAAGCCCATCATCGATTGATACCACCTAGCTTACATCGATCGACACTCATTGTTGGACGAACAGCCAAGTTACATGATTGAACTAGGACCGGTTGAGGAGAGAATGAACGTGTCCAAAGGAAGCTGCTGGTTTTCACAAAAGAAGTTGCTGGTTTTCACAAAAGAAGCGTAGATGGTACATGACCCTGTGAAGTTTGTGGTTCCCACTGCTGTTTTTGAAGTCGAATTTCCTATTCCACCAGATGGAAGTGTACATAGGGATCTCTACATTGAGGTGTTTTATGATCTTCCTCATACAGTTGTTTCTTAGAGAGTATTGAAGTATGAAGGTGACGTTGACCAAGGACCATCGGTGGCAGCATCGATCGACACCATCATTGGTGGATCGATCGACGCAACCATTGGAATATGGATCGACATCAACACTAGAGCGTCAATAGACACTCATCACGAGCAGAGCATAATGAGTTTGAAGTGGCTTGTAATCTTTTTGATGGAGGCACCAAGAAAACAGACACGTCTGGGGGAAAGAAGATGAGGTATATCGATCGACGGTCACCATCAACGAGTATATATATCGTTTTTCCTTGTCAAATTTGGTCCTTATGATTAATTTTCTTCACCAATCTCAGACTGTATAATACTGGTGATAGTATTGTTTAAGTCTAGGGGAGGTTTACTGATATTGTGTTCTATTTTAAATTTTATATTTTATACTTATTCTAAAAAAAAGAGGAGTAGAAACTTACAGGTGTACCTTTGATCGATTTTGAAGAATCAACATCGATCGACCATGGAACATGACCATCGGTCGACATCAACATCTTGACATCGATCGACACTCTTTTACAGAGTCTGGTATCGAGCTTCTCTATTAAGCTATTTACTTATGATTTGGTTTTTCCTAACCAATTCGGGATGGATTACACTGGGACAATGTAATTAAGTCTGGGGGAGGTTCGTTGATGCTATGAATTTGTTTTTGAGTCTTATTTACTATATATATATATAAGTTTTTCAAAAAAAATTATTGAGTCAAGAAGGGGATTATGTTCAATATTTGTTGTTGACTAACCACACTTTAGCACCATTCTTAGAATTTTGTTTGCAGAGATTACTAGAGATAACAAGGTGGATCATCCTGCCACTATATCAAACTTGCTTAGAAAGTTTGAAGGAACCGAAGCTGATTTCCAACACTAATCTTGACATTATTAGCTTGCTTTGGGATTTAGTATACACTGGATCAGATCCATTCTGCAAGTCTGGAAGGTACAAGTCTGGGTGCTTCTGATTCCTCTCTCTCTCCCATCAGATAAAAAATGGAATCGAACAGGATTTGGTGGCTACAACCATTAAAGTTTGATTCATATGATCCTAGAAAGAGATAAATTTCAAAAAGAAGTGAACATGATCTAGTGGCAAAAACCATTAGGGCTTGACTCATGGAAGCCTATCAAAATATTTTAGTTAATTAAAAATAAAATAAAATGATAACCTCAAAAGAAATGAGACATTGACTGAGAAGAAGTGAGAAGAGAGAGAGGAAATGAATCAGAGAAGACTATTGTGTGTTCAGATACTTGCAGAGGTAAGAATCCATATATCCTTTGATCGATACTCCCAAGGTAAAGCCTGCACTATTATTTTATGCAAATAAATGAAATCATTAAAGGGGCGAGTCAGACCTCTATTCGCTAAGTTGTTGGTAGACTGGATTTGGTTGCTGTACTAGGATAGGGTATATAAAGTTTCTTTGTGATTGACTTGATATGATGTGGTTGCCAAAAAGTAGGGTGACAGTTATACATAGACATTATGTGAGTCTCCGTTTTTTAAAACCTCTTTCACAGGCTTTGTTTGTTTGAGGACAAGCAAAATGATAAGTCTGGGGGAGTTGATAGAGCCAGATATTTACCACTATTGTGCCATTTTATCATACCTATTTAGAGTCTATTATATGTGTTTGGATTATGTTTAGAGTATTTTCAGGTTCAGGTATCTTCTGGAGAACTTTGGTGATTATGGAGCTTTCAGAGATGCAGAACTGCACAGATGCATCAGACGTTTATCTGTGGATGGAGACCTTTCCACGGGGAGATTAAGCTGATAGTTTGACAGAAGATATATCTTTGAGTTATCTTTCCAATTCCACCAGTTTGAGGTCCATCTGACGGTAGGATCTAAAGTTATGCCCGATTTACGTAATAGTGGTCTATCTGCCTCGCGAGAGGAACCTGTCGTGAAGATGAATGAGTGTCGACCGACGGCACAGCCCTGATGTCTATCTACGGTAATCCCAGAAGAAAGTCCCGAATTTTTTATGTCCAACTTAAGCCCATATGCCACTACAAATTACCAAAATACCCATGGACGACCAAAAATCCTATTTATATGTTTTCTAAGCCATTGTTGATGACTAAACTTGAAACGCTTTACCAAGCTTTATTCTATCTATTTTTATAGGGTTAGGAGAGAAGGGAAGAACTCCTTCAAAGTCATCCTGGAACTCCTTTGGTTCTTTATTTGGTTTATATTATATACATATTCTATTCATCTACGATTTCTGTGACAAAGATCATATATGAGTAGATCTCTTGTTAGGTTTAGGGTTTGTTAATGGTATTGATGGATTAGCCAAACAATATAATTGCTAGGTTGATTATTATATCTATCAATAGAATTATGTTTATTGCTTGTGTTCTCGAGTAGCTAACTATAACCATGATCATAGGATAATTAGGCGCAAGCGAGTGCATGGTCTACTACCAAATTAATCATGTTGAGCTATGTTGTCAGAAACAATAGAGAGTTGATTTAGTTAATTTAGTGAACTTATCGAATTAGGTCATAAAGCTTGACTTGAGAAACCATTGGATAATTAGGCGCAAGCGAGATCATTGTCATCGATCGACAGTCATTCCGTGTCAACAAGCGGCAGCTGAGACATCGGACTTAGTCAATAGATTAGACTCGCAGCGAGTTTTTACATTAGATATCAATTTCTATGATTAATACCCTTAGCTTCTATCCTCTATAATCGACTTGCCTGAAATCTTAAATCTAGCTATTTATTATTATTGTTTACAACTAGTTAATTCAGTGCTTATTAATCTATTTGCCTAGCTTAATCGCGAATGTATTGAGTTTATTGTGTGCCCACGCTCCTTGTGGATTCGATCCCTAAATACTGCACTTTGACCTCTCTTGGCAAGAGTAGTTCGTAGGGTTAATTTGATAGAGTTTGCATTGAAATACATAAAAACCCTCATGTCCATAGTGGACGAACTTCCTATCTGATTAGCGTCGATCGACACTAGACCTTAGTTGTCGATCGACGGTACACTTCTTTGTCCGCATAAGAGAGTTGGGACAAGAGGAGGTCAGACTATTTAACATTTATTCTTCTCGCATATTAATAATTCCTTGCATCCTATCCATTATAATTGACTTGCCAAAAACCCTAGATCGACCGCTTTTCCATATTTGCATCCATTTAGTAGTTTAGATATTCTTTTATTCCCGGTAGACTTACAATTAAAACCTCTTTTTATAGTTTCCCTAGCTTAAACATTACAATCATAATAAATCTATTGTGTTCCTTCGTTCTCTATGGATTTGATCCCTAAGTACTGCAATTTGATCTCTCTTGGCAAGAATTGCTCGTAGGGTAAATTTGATAGATTACATAATTAAGAATATAAACTTTAATCCACACGCAGTCAAATTTGGCGCCGTTACCGTGGATCGAGGATCGCCATTAGATTTATTTTGCTAGGTTTAGTCTAGGCTTTTTTATTACTGCAAATTTGATAATAAATTATTTTTCTTGTCTTTCAGGTGCATGCCCAACATTACCAGAAGCAACAGAGATGAGATGGTTGTGAATTTAATTTTGGTCCACGAGCTCAGATGGTTGTGAATTTAATTTTGCTCCGAGATGAGAGAGGTGACCTTTATGACCTCGAAGGTCATCTGCGTAATGCAACATGTCAGAGAATTGATGATGAGGAGGCTACAATCCCTTAACCAGAAGTAGAAGCAGACACTGCAATAGCTCGACCTGAAGCTAATGCCCAAGCTTCCCAATGAACACTG
This sequence comes from Moricandia moricandioides, assembly GCA_905132885.1. Lineage (NCBI taxonomy): Eukaryota > Viridiplantae > Streptophyta > Magnoliopsida > Brassicales > Brassicaceae > Moricandia > Moricandia moricandioides. Next base: position 80,822 of record CAJHQQ010001031.1, read on the forward strand.
GCAGACTATAATCGTCCAGACTTGTTCTATGCTAACAGATCTGCTATTTGTCCTCGATATTTCCAGAGGAACGACTTTGAGATGAAACTGTCGTTCTTCGCACTTGTTGCACAGACGCCCTACCATGGATCGCGACATGAGCATCCAATGGATCATCTGGACCGGTGTGATAATCTAGTATTTGTTATTAAAGCAAATGAAGTCCCTGAGGACTATCTCTTTTGTAAGCTCTTCAAGTACTTCCCTTATAAGCTATGGTTGACAGAGTATTAGAGCAGCTGCAGCAGGTGACTACGAATTTCAAGGGAATGATAGATGCTTTGCACATCCACCTCAACAAAAAAATTTAGACACTCAACACTCATATCAAGAAGTTGGAGAATCAATTGGTCAGAAACACCACGTCATTGCATTTATAGGTGATGATTTTTGGCAAGAGGTAAAGAGAGAACAACTCCAAAAGGGAGATTTCCGAGTAGAAAGTGTTAGATCTTTCGGTAGTTCTCGCTGGTGTCGGTCGACACCCATTTATGAACATCGATTGACGGAACCCTCAGAGTCTGTAGCTTCGTGTGGTCTTCAAACATCGATCGATGTTGAGACGTCAACATCGATCGATGGTGTTCAACAGTAGAACCAGTTCGTCTACCAAGTCTGAATGAAAGCTTGTTCGTCAGAAATCCGAGTAGGGAGACTCGAGAACATAATGCTGAAACACCTGAGCCAATGAAAACACAGAGACACTCTAGAAGGAAGCAGAAGATTCCTAAAAATTTGTGCAGAGAAGCAACTAACAAAGTGATGGATGGCTTTGCAAAAGAGTTTTTAAAATTCGTTTAGATACTCCATTTGATGAAGCGTACTGTACAGATAGATTGTGGATGTTTTCAGGGAATCCAAGGAGACAGATGAGGACATATAGTGCATGTTCAATGGCCTCAGAGAGAAGCTGAAGCAGAGGATCACTCTCAAGAAGAAAAATGACCCTTGGAAGTTCGTGATTCCATGTTTTGTCAAAGGCCACGAGTATCCCAATGCCCTCTGCGATACTGGATCAGCAGTCAGCATCATGCCTAGAGATGTGGCATAGAAACTGAACCTGAAAGTGGAGCCTTCAAGTGATTCATTCACTTTTGTGGACTGCTCCATGGTGAATTAAGGAGGGACAGCCACAGACGTCCCAGTGCAGATTTGCAACCTCTTAGTCCCAGTAAACTTCCATGTGATGGATATGAAGATTAACTAGAACTCTTCCTTACTCCTTGGAAGAGCGTTCATGGTCACAGTGGGAGCTATCTACAACATGAAGACAAACAGGTTGTACATATCCTTAATAGATTCAATTAATTTTATGAACCTGTTAAAGTCAAGAAGAATGCTACTCTTATAGAATTGGGTGATGAACAAGGCTACATGTTTCTGCGACTATGAGCACAAGGAGTAGTCGGATGATGGAGTATCGATCGACACCCATCCCCAACAACCGACGACGGGGACAACAATCAACTATCGGTCGACACCCACCCTTCAGTATCGATCGACACTCACCATCCTGATTTAGGACATGATCCGGCGGACCAAGAGTATGATGAGGACTACAAGGCAGAAAAAATCATTGAGTATCGTGGTCTTATCATGGAAGGAGCAGGTCTTATTGCCATATGCTTCTGTGATTTCGAACTAAAGAAAGAGTCTGCGGATACAACATCAATCGACAATCAGCTTCAACAATCAACAATCGGTCGATTTCAAACCTCAACCATCGATTGACACTCAGGCCACATATCAGAACAAAGAAGACAGTCCAGAAGACATTGTCTACACCGATCAGAAATCCCGTGAGTTGGCACCAGAGCACACCAACCCAGATTGCACAAAACTTTACCTGGAAGAATCAGTTGAGCACGATACATTTGAGTTCTAGAAATCTAGAGGCTTTAGCCGGTTGAACGAAACCATAGATCTAGCATCGATTGACAAGACATGTCTGCCATCGATCGATGGTCTCACCGAATATTGATCCAGAGCTTTTGACAACAACAACCGGAGAATATTTCGTTGGAAGAAGAGAGATGACTATGGATTTTACAGAGATGAGAATGGTAATGCACGAGCCATGGGTGGCAGAATCATCAATGTGTCTAAGGAGGACATCAGGGAGATTCTTGAAAGAGACAACATGCATGAATATACTCATCTATGTTTGCTATAGTATGCAGCAGATATTCGCAAAACCAAACCAGACACATCTACTTACAGCACACAGGAAGTTGACAACATGGTACATGGAATTTAAAGAGCCCAGGAGAAGATTACAGATGACTATCACAAGAGAATTGATGACATATACCACCCGTTCAGCGAAAGTATTGGCTTGTTCACCACGTGCATGGAAGAGTTGAAGCAGAAGATGGACTACACTCATAAGATTATTCAATAAAAACACTTGATTGGAGCAGTTAGTTCAGCATCGACCGACGGCAACACTTGGCCATCGACCGATAGTCATGACACAGCATTTCAGCAGAGGCTGGTAACATAGACGTCATTGGAAGGAAGCTTCATGACGTTTACCTTTCTCAAGGCTTGCTGAGGAATAATATCTACCAGAAATTGGATGATATTTCAGAGCCCACATATCTCAGGCTTAACATGTTGTTGGGATGCATTCAAACACTCCAAAAAAGGTTTTGGTACAAGGAAGACTGCTCAAATAAGGCTGGAAAACCAGAGAACCAGAGGAGAAGAAGATGTGAGGAGGTTCATGATTGCATGATTTCATACGGACAGAGAGTATGTGGATACATGCTTTCCACATTGGTTCTATGAACCACCTTACTACTCCAGAAATCCAAATGTTGAGCTTAAGACTATAATCAAGCGATGAGTGGGAGGCAACTGATGTACCTTTTCTTATGCACTCTCAAACTAACCCTAAAAGCTACTTTTACTATCTCAAATAAGAGGTTCAATTGTAGTGCTTAAGGATCGAATCCACAGGGAGCGTGGGTACACAATAGACTATAGATGTTTAGATTAAGCTAGGCAAACAGTTTATTAAAGAAGTAATAATAGACAAGTAAGCAGGTGATTGGTTTGATAACAATGAGATGAAATACCTAGGTCTAGTGATTTATCAATCAATAGATTCAAAACACAAATCAAGGATGCTAAGGGTTTTATAGATCAAATTCTATAACGTGAATTCAATAACAAGTAATCCAGCTCTCACATGCAATTACTAATCAGATGCCTAAGTTATATGTTCCAGCTCTCGCATGAAAACAAGGATCGAGCGTCGATTGCTACCAATGCTTGGGTATCGATCGATACTACTTCAGACAAGCATTAACACACATATCGATAATGTTCAACTAGATCCTAGACCAACTCTCGTATGCGCCTAGATATCTAATCCACAAAGGGCTCGGGTTCCGTTAATTAATTGCACTCTCGTGCCTCTCAATTGTCCTATGATTTTAGGTTCAAGCAATCATTCACACTCTCGTTCTATTCCACTAATCTAGATCCTAGTATTACAACCCACCCTGGTGTAGAGATCTCTAGATAACCTAGAAATCCTATGACTATCAGTTTGACATTAAGAACACAAAATCCCTAAACCTAACAAGATGATTACTCAGACATGGAAGCAATAACACAAATCATAGTCTGATTAAATAATAGATATATAAATCAATATAAAACCAAAAGAGTTCCGATCAATCTCTGAAGGAGAACTGATCTTCTCTCCAAAACTTAAGACAAAGAATAATATAAAGCTTAGTCGTCAACAATGGCTTAGCAAACTATATAAATTAGGTCAAAACTCGTCCAGGGGTCTTTTGGTAAATTGTTGTGTCTTCTGAGCTTAAGTCAGGACTGTCTTATGGGATCACCGTCGATCGACACCAAGCCTTGGCTGTCGATCGACACCAAGCATTGGCCGTCGTTCGACACTAATTCATCTTCTCGACAGCTTCCTCTCTTGAGACAGACAGACCACACTTCAGTAAATCGGGCATAACTTTAGATCTAACCGTCTGATTGACCTCAAACAGGTGGCATTGGAAATTTAACTCAAATATATATCTTGTTTAAAAAGATAGGATCAATCTCACCTGGTAAGGTCTTCATCCATATCTAAAAATCTGACTCATCTACTCAGTTCTGCATCTCTAAAAGCTCTAGAATCACCAAAGTTCTTCAGAAAGTACCTGAACCTGAAAATATTCTAAAACATACTCCAAACACATATAATAGACTCTAAATAGGGCTGATATCATGGCACAATAATGGTAAATATCATGCCCTATCAAATCCCCCAGACCTAACCTTTTGATTGTCCTGAAGCAAACAAAGTCTGTGAAAGAGGTTTTGAAAAGCGGAGACTCACATAATGTCTAAGTATAACTATCACCCTACTTTATTGCAACAACAACATATCAAGTCTATCATAGAAAAAATTTATATACCCTATCCTAGTATAGCACCCAAATCCACTCTACCAACAACTTAACAAATATTATTCTGACTCGCCCCTCTACTGATTTCATTTTTTGCATAAATTAAAAGTGCATGCTTTACCTTGGGAATATCGAACAAAGGATATATGGACTCTTACCTCTGCAAGTATCTGAACACACAGATAGTCTTCTCTGATTCCTTTCCTCTCTATCATCTCATTTTTTCTCAGTCAATGTCTCCCTTCTTTTGAGGGTATCATTTTGTTTTTAATTGATTGAAATATTTGGACAGTTTTCCATAAATCAAGCCCTAATGATTTTTGTCACCAGATCATGTTCACTTCTTTTTGACCTTTATCTCTTTCTAGGATCATATGAATCAAGCTTAAATGGTTGTAGCCACCAAATCCTCTTTGATCCTTTTTATTCTGTAGGGGAGAGAGAGTGGAATCATACACACACAGACTTTTACCTTTCAGACTTACAAAAGGAATCTGTTCAAGTGTATACTAAGCCCCAAAGAAAGCTGATAATGCCAGGATTAGTATTGGAAATCAGCTTCGATTGCTTCATACTTTCTAAGCAAGTGTGATATAGTGGCAAGATGATCCCCTTTGGTATCTCTAGTAATCTAATCTATGCAAGCAACATTCTAAGAATGGTGATAAAGTGTAGTATAAGTAAAGCCTAAATAAAAACTTACTAAACAGTGGGTTGCCTCCCGCTCAGTACTTTGTTATAGTCTTAAGCTCGACATTTTGGAGCTCTGATTCAGTCTAGATGAGAAGGAGAACTTGCTCCAAAACAGCTCTCAGTGTCCCTCTTCCTCATTTTGTTGATGTTATTGATAAAAGCTCTTGCAAAATCTTCCTCTTTGTCTTTCATCTCTGGATCACATAGCACCCTGACCTTGGTAAAAGGTTGCATACTTCCTTTTCCGCACATCCTATTCTCGAGACTTCCCTCATAACATCGCGAAGGAACTGGTGACAAGAAATTTGTATCTACCTAATTTTTATTTCTTCTTCTTGGCCCTTCCCATAGACTTAGGCCTTTCAATCACAAGTTTCTCTAAAATCTTGAGAATGTCGATCGACGCTATTAGGCAAGTGTCGATCGACGGTGATGCTGGATCTGTGGTTTCGCGGTTTGAATCAGATGCAGGTGCTGGATCTTCAGACGGCTCTACCCATGAATAAGGTGCGCCAAATTTGATGAAGCTTTTATTATGCATTATCAAATTAACCCTAAAAGCTATTTTTTATTCTCTCAAATAATAAGTTTAATTGTAGTGCTTAGGGATCAAATCCACAGGGAGTGTGGGCACACAATAGATTATAGATGCTTAAATTAAGCTAGCCAAACAGTTTATTAAAGAAGTAATAGTAGACAAGTAAGCATGTGACTGGTTTGATAACAACAAGATGAATTAGCTAGGTCTAAGGATTTATCAATCAATACATTCAAAACACAAAGCAAGGATACTAAGGGTTTTATAGATCAAATTCTATAACTCGAATTCAATAAGCAAGTAATTATGCTCTCACATGCAATTACTAATCAGATGCCTAAGTTCTATGTTCCAGCTCTCACATGCAAACAAGGATCAAGCGTCGATCGATACTACCTCAGACAAGCATTAACACACATATCGATAATGTTCAACTAGATCCTAGCCGACTCTCGTATAAGGCTAGATATCTAATCCACACAAGGCTCGGGTTCTGTTAATTAATTGCGCTCTCGTGCCTCTCAATTGTCATATGATATTAGGATGAAGAAATCAGTCACACTCTCTTGCTATTCCACTACTCTAGATCCTAGTATTACAAGCCAACCTGGTGTAGATATATATATATATATATAACCTAGCAATTCTATGACTATTAGTTTGACATTAAAAACATGAAATCCCTAAACCTAACAAGATGATTACTCAGACATGGAAGCAATAACACAAACCATAGTCTGAATAAATAATAGATATAGAAATCAATATAAAACCAAAGGAGTTCCAATCAATCTCTGAAGGAGAATTGATATTCTCTCCAAAACTTAAGACAAAGAATAAAATAAAGCTTAGCCGTCAACAATGGCTTAGAAAACTGTATAAATTTGGTCTAAACTCGTCTAGGGATATTCTAGTAAATTTTGGTGTCTTTTGAGCTTAAGTAGATGGTAAAACAAGTCGGGACTGTCTTCTGGGATCATCGTCGATCGACACCAAGCCTTGGCTGTCGATCGACACCAAGCATTGGCCGTCGTTCGACACTAATTCATCTTCTCGACAGCTTCCTCTCTTGAGACAGACATACCACACTTCAGTAAATCGGGCATAACTTTAGATCTAACCGTCTGATTGACCTCAAACCGATGGCATTGGAAAGTTAACTCAAAGATATATGTTGTTTAAACATATAGGATCAATCTCACCTGGTAAGGTCTTCATCCATATCTAAAAATCTGACTCATCTACTCAGTTCTGCATCTCTAAAAGCTCCAGAATCACCAAAGTTCTTCAGAAAGTACCTGAACCTGAAAATATTCTAAAACATACTCCAAACACATATAATAGACTCTAAATAGGGCTAATATCATGGCACAATAGTGTTAAATATCATGCCCTATCAGATCACCCAGACTTAACCTTTTGATTGTCCTAAAGCAAACAAAGTCTGTGAATGAGGTTTTGAAAAGCGGAGACTCACATAATGTCTAAGTATAACTATCACCCTACTTTATTGCAACAACATCATATCAAGTCTATCATAGAAAAAATTTATATACCCTATCCTAGTATAGCACCCAAATCCACTCTACCAACAACTTAACAAATATTATTCTGACTCGCCCCTCTACTGATTTCATTTTTTGCATAAATTAAAAGTGCATGCTTTACCTTGGGAGTATCGAAAAAATGATATATGGACTCTTACCTCTGCAAGTATCTGAACACACAGATAGTCTTCTTTGATTCCTTTCCTCTCTATCTTCTCATTTTTTCTCAGTCAATGTCTCCCTTCTTTTGAGGGTATCATTTTGTTTTTAATTGATTGAAATATTTGGACAGTTTTCCATAAATCAAACCCTAATGATTTTTGCCACCAGATCATGTTCACTTCTTTTTGACCTTTATCTCTTTGTAGGATCATATGAATCAAGCTTAAATGGTTGTAGCCACCAAATCCTCTTCGATCCTTTTTATTCTGAAGGGGAGAGAGAGGGAAATCATACACACACAGACTTTTACCTTTCAGACTTACAAAGGGAATCTGGTCTAGTGTATACTAAGCCCCAAAGAAAGCTGATAATGTCAGGATTGGTATTGGAAATCAGCTTTGATTGCTTCATACTTTCTAAGCAAGTGTGATATAGTGGCAAGATGATCCCCTTTGGTATATTTAGTAATCTATGCAAGCAACATTCTAAGAATGGTGATAAAGTGTAGTATAAGTAAAGCCTAAATAAAAACTTACTAAACAGTGGGTTGCCTCCTGCTCAGCACTTGGTTATAGTCTTAATCTCGACATTTTGGAGCTCTGATTCAGTCTAGATGAGAAGGAGAACTTGCTCCAAAACAGCTCTCAGTGTCCCTCTTCCTCATTTTGTTGATGCTATTGATAAAAGCTCTTGCAAAAGCTTCCCCTTTGTCTTTCATCTCTGGATCACGTAGCACCCTGACCTTAGTAAAAGGTTGCATACTTCCTTTGCCGCACATCCTATACTCGAGACTTCCCTCATAACATCGCGAAGGAACTGGTGACAAGAAATTTGTATCTACCTAATTTTTATTTCTTCTTCCTGGCCCTTCCCCTAGACTTAGGCCTTTTAATCACAAGTTTCTCTAAAATCTTGAGAATGTCGATCGACGCTATTAGGCAAGTGTCGATCGACGGTGATGCTGGATCTGTGGTTTCGCGGTTTGAATCAGATGCAGGTGCTGGATCTTCAGACGGCTCTACCCATGAATAAGATGCGCCAAATTTGATGAAGCTTTTATTATGCATTATCAAATTAACCCTAAAAGCTATTTTTTATTCTCTCAAATAATAAGTTTAATTGTAGTGCTTAGGGATCAAATCCACAGGGAGTGTGGGCACACAATAGATTATAGATGCTTAAATTAAGCTAGCCAAACAATTTATTAAAGAAGTAATAGTAGACAAGTAAGCAGGTGACTAGTTTGATAACAACAAGATGAATTAGCTAGGTCTAGGGATTTATCAATCAATAGATTCAAAACACAAATCAAGGATGCTAAGTGTTTTATAGATCAAATTCTATAACTCAAATTCAATAAGCAAGTAATTCTGCTCTCACATGCAATTACTAATCAGATGCCTAAGTTCTATGTTCCAGCTCTCACATGCAAACAAGGATCAAGCGTCGATCGATACTACCTCAGACAAGCATTAACACACATATCGATAATGTTCAACTAGATCCTAGCCGACTCTCGTATGAGCCTAGATATCTAATCCACACAAGGCTCGGGTTCTGTTAATTAATTGCGCTTTCGTGCCTCTCAATTGTCATATGATATTAGGATGAAGAAATCAGTCACACTCTCTTGCTATTCCACTACTCTAGATCCTAGTATTACAAGCCACCCTGGTGTAGAGATATATATATATATATATAACCTAGCAATTCTATGACTATTAGTTTGACATTAAAAACATGAAATCCCTAAACCTAACAAGATGATTACTCAGACATGGAAGCAATAACACAAACCATAGTCTGAATAAATAATAGATATAGAAATCAATATAAAACCAAAGGAGTTCCAATCAATCTCTGAAGGAGAATTGATATTCTCTCCAAAACTTAAGACAAATAATAAAATAAAGCTTAGCCGTCAACAATGGCTTAGAAAACTGTATAATTTTGGTTTAAACTCGTCTAGGGGTATTCCAGTAAATCTTGGTGTCTTTTGAGCTTAAGTCGATCGTAAAACAAGTTGGGCCTGTCTTCTGGGATCACCGTTGATCGACACCAATCCTTGGCCGTCGATCGACACTCATTCATCTTCTCGACAACTTCCTCTCGCGAGGCAGACATGCCACACTTTAGTAAATCAGGGCATAACTTTAGATCTAACCGTCAGATGGACCTCAAATCGGTGGCATTGGAAATTAACTCAAAGCACTATCTTCTGTCAACAGATAAGCTCAATATCACCGTGGGAAGGTCTCCATCCATAGCTAAACATCTTACGCATATGTGCAGTTCTGCATCTCTAAAAGCTGCAGAATCACCAAAGTTCTCTAGAATGTACCTTAACCTGAAAATACTCTAAAACATACTCCAAACACATATAATAGACTCTAAATAGAGCTGAAATCGTGGCACAATAGTGGTAAATATCAGGCCCTATCAGCAACCCACTGTGTAGTAAGTTTTATTTTGCTTTTTCAATATTTAGTTATTGATAATGGTTTTTATTTAATTATTTTAGGTTTTCAAGGAAGGAGTAGAAAATTTCAAAACCACCATCGGTCGACATCAACATCTTGCAATCGCTCGACGGCTCGGATGGTTTACCATCGGTAGACACTCATCACTCACCATTGGTCGACACTCCTTATGGGGTTTGGTAACTTCGACTTTCTCTATGCCTTTTACTTATGACTTAGTTTTTCCCTTAACCGAACTGGAAGGGAGATAACACTGGGTGTTATTTAAGTCGAGTTTGCTGATTCTTTTATTTATTTTGAGATTTTATTTGTTATGTTTACTTAATGTTTTTTGAAAAGTTTTCCTTAGTCAAAAGGGGATTATGATCATAACTTATTTATTGACTAACCACACTATCGCATCATTCTTAGACTTGTTGATTGCAGAGATTACTAGAGATACCAAAGTGGATCATCCTGCCATTATATCGCACTTTCTAAGAAATTTTGATGGAACCAAAGCTGATCTCCAACCTAATACTGACTATTTTTCTTGGTTTGGGGCTTGGCATACATCGGATTGGATTCCTTCTGCAAGTTTGTAAGGTACAAGTCTATGTACTTCTGATTCCCTTATCTCTCTCTCTCTCTCTCTCTCTCTCTCTCTCTCTCTCTCTCTCTCTCTCTCTCTCTCTCTCCCTCTCTCTCTATCTCTCTCTCTCCCTCTCTCTCTCTCTCTCTCTCTCTCCCTCTCTCTCTCTCTCTCTCTCTCTCTCTCTCTCTCTCTCTCTCTTCAGCATTTAAAAAAAAAGAAATAAAAGAAATAAATGAAAGATTGAAATGATTTCCTGGAAGATGCAGAGGGGTAGGTAAATGACCTATGACCCCATTATTCTAATTCAAAAAAGAATGATCACACTTTGTTGGAAGCAAGGGATATGTACATTACCGATGATCCCACTATTCACCTACAACTTTGCCCAAAAAAATTGAAAATCTAAAATAAGATGGCAAGATGGACGGTATCAGAATCATTGTCCATTAAGTTTGAGATTTAAAAAGATTCTGAGAGATAAGAGGGAAGAAAGGGATCAGGAAATACTTCATACCTATGTATGCAGATTTACAGGAATTGAGCCCATGTGTCATTTGATTGATACTCCAAAGGTAAAGCATGCACTTTATTTTTATGCAAAGAAGTGAGATCAGTAGAGGGGTGAGTCAAATTAGTATTTGTTGAGTTGCTTACAAAATGGATTTGGTTGTTATACTAGGATAGTGCATATGGAGTTTCTCTTTGATTGACATTATTTTATGTTGTTGCGATATAGTAGGGGTGATAGTTATACTTATACACTATGTGAGTCCCGGCTTTTCAAACCTCTTTCACAGGCTACCTTTGTTTTGATTGAGGACAAGCAAAAGGTTAAGTCTGGGGGAGTTGATATACCTTGTTATATACCAGTTTTAGACCATCATTTGGACCCTATTTAGAGTCTATTATGTCTGTATGGACTTTGTTTTAGAGTCTTTACGGGTTCACGTACGTTCTGGAGCATTATGGAGATTATGGAGCTTGCTAGAGCATTCACAAGAGATATCCAGTAGCAGTTCACATTCAGCTAAATACGAGTCAAAGTCAAGCATGACCATCAATCGACGGAGCATCCTTGCTGTTTTGGCCTAGTTTATATGGTTTTGCCGTTGTTTAGGCATAGAGAGACACCACAAGAGACCACGTTTTAGGAGACACATTTTATTCTACAACTTTTAGTTTTCTTGCATTAAGCTTTTCAATAGTTTAGGGGAAGATATGAACTCCTTCTGAGAATTGTATTAGAACCCCATTTATTATTTTATGCATTATATATATATATATATATTATTCAGTTCATCATGTGTTCTTTGATTACGTCTAAGCAATTCACTTGTTAGATTTGGGGTTCATAATGGTACTCATGAATTAGCCCCGAAATAGGATTTTTAGGATGAAGTGATATCAATCTTTGGAATTGTGTTTAGTTCTTGCGTTCTAGATTAGCTAACTAGAAACTTGAACTTACGACATGGACAACTACAAGAGTGGGTTTTGTGCCAGATTTGATTCCATTGAGCTAGGTTGCTAGATGCATGCGAGAGCTGGTCTAATTAACATAGTGGACGAACTTCCTCTCTGATTAGCTTCGATCGACACTAGGCCTTAGCCGTCGATCGACGGTACACTTCTATGTCCACATACGAGAGTTGGGACAAAAGGAGGTCGGACTAGTTAAAATTTATTGTTCTCGCATATTAATAATTCCTTGCATCCTATCCATTATAATTCACTTGCGAGAAACCCTAGATCTACCACTTTTCCATAATTTCATTCAATTAGTATTTTAGATATTCTCTTATTCCTGATAGACTTACAATTAAAACCTCTATTTATAGTTTGCCTAGCTTAGCCATTAGAATTATAATAAATCTATTATGAACCCTCGCTCTCTGTGGATTCGATCCCTAAGTACTGCAATTTGTCCTCTCTTGGAAAGAGTAGTTCGTAGGGTTAATTTGATAGATTACAAAATTAAGAATATAAACTTTAACCCGCACAACTATATTGTTGTAATACTACTTTATAGTATTTTTTCTTTAGTTTAAATTTGGTATCTTAAAGAAATAATATTTTAAAATCTTAAATACCGATGTTGAAATTTAAAAAAAAAAACTTAATGTGTATATTTTGATTAATAACCTATTTTATATGTTAATTAGGGATTTAAAACGGAAAAAAAAAATCTTCGTCAATGAGCATTAGACGCCGAGAGTTCCTACATGGCTAATCCTACACCGTTGGATATGTCTCGCCAAATTTAATTTGAGCCGTTCTATCTTATTGAACCTACACCGTTTGATTTTCTTTCCTTAACACTGCTCTGAGCCATTCATTTTCAGATCATGAATTGCACGGCGAAAATTTCAGAGAAGAACACAACTCGTCTTTAGGGTTAACACAACTACGAGTGAACAAATCGTGTTTTGTCTCTATATTTTTTATTTGAGCACATTGTTTCAGAACGGATCCATCTCCATTGTGAAAAAATGGATAAGACGTGGGTTTGTCTGCCAAGGTATAATCTAAAATCACTCGAGATTACTTGTATTCGCCGATTTAAAGAAAGCTAACTTCTTTTTTGTGATTTATCATGTAGGAATAGTCATGAGTATTCAGAAGGAGCCACTAATTTTGTGATTCATCACCAAGAAGTTTGGGAGATCTGTCTGAAATCCTATGCCCTTGTAGAGATTGCCGCAACTTATGCCATCATTTAGTAGATAAAATAGTTGAGCAACTAGTGATTAGGGGTATGGATAAGAAGAATAAGAGTTCTTGTTAGAGTATTCATGGTGAAAAATCAGATATTCTAAAGAAGACAGTGGTCTTCAATATGAAACAGAGGCATTTGATTTGTTTAAGACAGCATTCTATATGTGCGAAGGTGATCCAAATCAAACGAATGGCAATGGGGGTAGAGTCAAATAATATTGACAACGCAGCAGAGGAAACTGAATTTAGGAAAAAGTTAAGAGACGCTGAAACTCCATTGTACTCTGGTTGTATCAAATACACAAAGGTTGCAGCAATCATGGGATTTTACAAATTCAAAGTTAAAAGTTGTGTGTCTGAGAACTACTTTGATCAGTTGTTGTTTTACTTTAGAACATGCTACCTAAAGACAATCTTCTTCCTGAGAGTATGGATGAGATCAATAAATTTCTGAATATATTTGGTTTCGGCTACGACAACATTCATGCTTGAAAGAATGATTGCATACTATATAGGACTGAGTTGGAGATGCTAGAAAGCTGTCCAAGATGCAAAATTTCAAGATGGGAAAAGGATAAGCACATTAATGAGATAAAAATTGGGATTCCAGCAGAGGTCCTCAGATATTTTCCAATCAAGGACAGATTTAGGAGGATGTTTAGATCAAAAAGGATGGTTGAAGATCTACGTTGCAACTATAACAATTCCACTGAAGATGGTACAATGTGATGCACCATTGATTCTATATCTTGGCACAAGTTAATGATAAATGGCCAGACTTTGCTGATGAACCAAGGGATATTCGACTGGAATTTCTACAGATGGGATGAACCCTTTCTCCATGCAAAACACCAGTCACAGCACATGGCCAGTGTTGTTAGTGAACAATAACACGCCTCCAACAATGTTTACGAAGGCTGAGAATATAATCTTGACTTTGTTGATCCCTGGTCCAATAGTTCATGGTAATAACATAGATGTTTACTTAGCACATTTGCTAGACGATCTAAAAGATCTGTGGGTTGAGGGTATTGAAGATACGACTTGTTTGCGAAGGAGAATTTCACATTTAGAGCCTTGCTGCTTTGGAGTATCAGTGACTATCCAGCCTTAGGAACATTGTCTTGATGAAAAGTGAAGGAAAACAAGCCTGCAATGTATGTGTAAAGGATACACCATGTAGGTGGCTTAAGCTTAGCAGTAAGTTTGTCTACCTGGGAAATAGAAAGAGACTACCGCATGGCCATTGTTACATATATAAAAAAGCTTGGTTTGACAACACTGTTGAGGAAGAGAATGCAAATTGGATACAAACTGGAGCTGGAATATATGAGACATTATAAGCTTTTAGGAATGATTTTTGAAGACCTCTAGATAAGGAAAATAAAAGAAAAAAAAAACATAGTTGGAAGATGATGAGATGGTTCAAGAAGAAGAGTGTGAAGAATCAAATGATTTGTGGTGGTGGAAGAAGAGACCAATATTCTTTGAACTACCTTACTCGAACGTAAAGTAGCAAAACTGAAGTATATTCTCTGATTGTGTTGTATATGAATATGTCTAACAGTTTCTTGTTTAATGTATTAGGATATGCCTTTTCGTCACAATATTGATGTTATGAACGTAGAAAAGAATGTATCGTATGCTTTATTGTCTATCTTGATGCAAAGTTCAAAGTCAAAAGATGGTTTAAAAGCAAGAAAAGACTTAGAAGATATTGGAATCAGAAATCACTTGCACACAAAGGTTAGGGGAAAGAAAACATACTTACCTCCAGCAGCCTGTTGGTTATCCAAGAAAGAGAAGACCATTTTTGCCAAACGTTATCTAAGTTTAGAGGTCCTGGTGGTTATGGTAATATTGCGAACAATGTTTCAGTTAGCCCTCCAAATATGGGTAGTTTAAAGTCGCATAATCATCATGTGCTAGTACGTAACTTGTTACCAGCTGCATTAAGAGGGTTGTTACATATGGGTCCTAGAATTGCCTTAACAGATTATGCAGTCACTTCAACACGTTGTGTCAGCGCATCATTGACCTGGAAAAACTTATAGCAATGGAGACAGAGTTTGTGGAAACAATGTATCAACTGGAGCGCTTCTTCCCTCCAACCCTTTTTATATCATGTTACACCTTCCAATCTATCTACTAAAATAGGCACGTTTAGGAGAACCAGTATACTTCCGTTCAATGTACCCCTTCGAAAGGTTTGATGTACTCATTTGCTTCGATATATGTATTTTCTGCCCTGATGTTTAACTAATATTCATATTCTTGACTGAATTATAGGTACATGAAAACACTAAAAGCTTTTGTTAAGAGTCATGCAAGGCCGGAAGCATGTATGTCTAAGGAGTATTTAGCTAGAATGTGTTGCATTTTGTTTAGAGTTCTTTCAAGATTTAGTATCAGTTCAAGAAACAGTTAATCGTAATGAAGATATTGAGTATGATAGAATCGTGGTTGAAGGCCGACCTTTGTAGAAGGGTATAGAGGTTACCCTTTCAGATAAAGATAGAGACATTGCACATCTCTATGTGCTAATGAACATGGCATCAATGGATCCATGTGTTGAATAAAAGGTTACCATTACTGTTTCATCTACTTGTTATTATAATTTCATTTTCAAAATTGTTGTTAATTTAATGTCAAATCAGGATGCATTTGGAAGAGTGACAACCTAATGATGTGCGATGTGCTAGAAATGAAACCTTATTGTGGAAAAATCATATTGAGCAGTTTGCACAATGGTTTAAACAAAAGGTTTCCAACTCCAACTTGTTTTCTTGTTAGATTGATGAGCATATTGATTTTAGTATTTTTATGATTGGTTAGGTTGTAGCTTGATGACTGGTTTTCTGGGTACAGATTGTTAGCTTCATGATTATGTTTCGATTATCATTTTAGAACTTAGTTTGATGACTGGTTTTCTTACGATTATCATTGTAGTACTTTAGTTTGAGATTCATTGAGACTCAACAAACAATCATTCTAAGGACTTAAGGTGGTTGGCATTTGGACAAAGAGATGTTGCTTTAGCACATAAATGATTTATCATTAATGGGCAGTAGTTTCATACAGATGTTGTAAAGCGAAAGACACAAAACAGTGGAGTAACTTATGAAGTATTTAGCATATGTAGATCAAGTGCTTGAGATATGAGAGAAGTTGCTGATATGCTTACATATTATGAAAAGATAAAGGAGATTTTACTTTTGGACTATCACGTGTTCAAAGTACCGCTATTTAGATGCAATTGGGCCAACAAAGGGAATGGTGTGAAGGAAGAAGATGGCTTCACTCTTGTTAACCTTCACATGAGCCAAGCAGATTATTTGAAATATCCATTCATTATACCTTCTCAAGCAAAACATGTTTTCTACTTTAGGGAAGATGATAATTCAAATTGGTATGTTGATACGAGAGCACCACCTAGAGGCTATCATGAGTTGGAAACAGAAGAGAATTTAGGTGGTACCTTTGTTTGTCTAAGAAGTCAATGAATTTGGGTGGTGAAGCTTCTGAAGATGATAGTGTTTATGTTAAGGATGATTGTGAAGGGTTATTAGAGGTAGATTTATAGTATATGTGTTGATGGTTTGATGGTTTGTGTAAATTGCTTTAGGTGTTGATGGTTGTGTAAACAAGGAAATGTTTTATGGTTTTTTGTTTAAATTAGTTTTTATAATATCATTAATTATTTCTATTAAAAATATTCGAAATAAATATTATATTAAAAAAATCAATTCATAGTTATTTTTAGTAAATTTTATGATAATTATAAAAAAATAATAACACGAAACATTTGCTATCTTTTGTATAACAAACTGCTATAGGTAAAATCAAACTAATGAATTTTAATAAAATTTGTATCGCGTTATTATAAGTATTAACAATTGCATAGAAACTAACGCTATCATTGTTTATTTAACTATATCATACTTAAAGATACGCTATCAAAAGTATTATAATGGGTGATCTTATAGCGTTTTAGGGAACACTATTAAACTGTGCTCATAGCATTTAAAGTTCGCTATTAATACTCACATTTCTTTTAGTGTATGGAAGCATGTCCAAAATATCTCAGTCAATTAAAAATAAAGTGATACCCTTCAAAAAATGGAGACATTGACTGAAAGAAGTGAGAAGAGAAAGGAAAGAGATCAGAGAAGGTTTTATGTGTGTTCATATACTTTCTTGAGTAAGAGTCTATGTGTTCTTTGATCGATCTCCAAAGGTAAAGCATGCACCTTTTTATATGTAAGATGAGGTTAGTAGAGGGGTAAGTCACACATTACTAGCTACGTTGTTAGCTAGAATCGATTTGGTTGCTAAGCTAGGATAGGATATATAAAGTACTCTAAGGTTAGCACTGATTTGATGTTGTTGCAACATTGCAGAGGCGATAGTAGTGAGTTAAAGATTGTGTGAGTCCCTGTGATTTCAAACATTTTCAGATGGAGATATTCTTTGCTTGAGGACAACCAAAAGAATAAGTCTGGGGGAGATATACTATGATTTTTACCAGTTTTCACCTATAGGATCTTTTTAGATATATTATATGTGTTTGGAGTCTAATTTAGAGTCTTATTAGGTCTAGGTACGTTTTGGATTAATGTGGAAATTATGGAGTTTTCCAGAGCTTAATGTTGAGGAAACTTGTAGCTGTTACAGAATCAGAAGTCAGAGTCGATATTTAGGAAGTGTGCCGATCGAAAACACCTTGTTGGTGTCGATCGACAGTGACGCGAGTAAATGAGCCCACTTATTCGTGACCGAGTTGAAGCCCAGAAGTCCCACATAATTACAAGACTACCCTTCGCCAACCTAATACATATTATTTATGTGCTTTTCCATCTCTTAGGCAAAGACAATATTTTTATTCTTTTTACCACAATATACTAGATTTTGACACGCGCTTGGAAAGTGCGGATATGTCTTTGTTGACCGTTTGATAAAATTGAATTAATTTATAACTATTTATTAGATATCTATGCTATTAAAAGGTGTTCTATTATATGTATGAGTTTCAAACAATGTTTTCATTTTGTTTTCATATCCGATTCAGACTTGTGGTCGAACCGATATATTTTTGATACATCGATTCAAAATATATTTGATTTTCATAAAATGTATTGATCTATAAGAAATTAGATCATGTATTTGCGTTTTCGTTATTTATTAAAAATATATTAAAGTTGAATTTGTGTGTTTCATACTATAGAAATTAGAAAAAAGAATACATATATATATAGTGTTATTAGCAAATGATTTTTTTTAAATTTATTTATATGTATATTAATTATCAAAATAACCAAATGAATTTTTTTGTATGCATATTAAGTACAAAAATATTGTATTTTTTTATTTTGTAAAATTACCTATACTATTAGCATAAACTAAAATTTATTTTTGAGACATATGTTTTATTATTAAAAATTAGATTTTTAAAATAATCAATTATATACATTTGTTATAAAACAGTCTTAATTATGTGGCCTTTTTTTACATTTTCTAAATATATTGTTAGTTTATTGGGTTTTATTTGACAGAAAGGGTTTCCTGGTTATTGATATTGTTTAAAGGCCGAAGCCAGTCGAAACCTATCTACGACAACAAATAGATAAGTTTTCTTTTTATTTGGACAGATCGAAACAAAAAAATTTCTCTCCGATGGTGATTCAAGTCTAGACAAACTCCTACGAAAATTGAATCGCCATCGACTCATCCCTCTCTAATCGGAATTGATAAATCTTCTCTCCCTTATTTCTTCTTCATACAATATATGGAAAGTTCTAATTTTCGATTCTTGATTTTGTAAATATGGAGATTTGACTTTCTAAACAATTTCAAGTTTAGTTTGCATGTGGTTTCCGATAACTTCTATGAACAAATAGGCAAGAATTCTACAAAATATATAGAAAGTTCTACTTTTCCATTCTTGATTTTGTATAAAAGAGATCTAACTTTTTTATAAAAAAATCTTGTTTAGTTTGGATGTGGTTTCCTTTAACTTCTGTGAACATATAGGCAAGAGTTAAATGGTTATTGATCTGTTCAAAGAAATTTTGAAACACACTCCGACAAAAAACTGTAAGTGTTTGTATTAGATCAGTCTCTTAATTTTTTATAAAAAAAATTATTTGTTATATAAAAATCTACGTTTCTTAAATTGTGCTTATTACATGATTTTCAATTTGTTGCAATAGTATATTCTTGGTATCTATACTATTTATTAAATATCTTTGTTTCTTAACTGTAATTTTCTATTTTCAGGGTTAAGATATCTTTCAAGAAGAAGATACTACACATCAACGTAAAAGTACGATTCAGTTATAGCAATGTTTGTATACAATTCAAAATTATTTTCTTCTTCTTATAGGTTCTTATTTTTTATATGCAAGGGAAATTAGATCAATAATTTAGCTCAGTGAACCATATCAAATGTGAGAACGTAAACATTTGTTTATGTTTGTTGTTCTGAAAAATTGATGTCTATGTTAAACATTGGATTCTGCTTGATATTGTTTGTTGTTTTGAAAAGGATAAAACAACTGGTTGACAAAATATCAATTGTCATATGCAGATGAAAACTCAGAATATATTTGGAAACATAGGAGAAGTAAACTTGATTAGGTAAACATTTTATTTTGTTTGTTGTTCTGAAAAGGAACTGGTTAAACAAATATATATATTTTAGTTGTATTGCTTTATAGTATCGTTATAAGGAGAGTCAAAGAAGCTTGAAGGAAATGGGGAGAAAATAAACAGATAAGTACACAACCATTATACCATATTGTTATATTTCATTGCAAAAGAAACGAATCTGCCACAATGTTTTGTTATCTTTTGAAATTTTGTTATAGTTTGGGTTAAAAAATGGAAATATGACGAAAGTATGTACATGAAATTTTTTTCAGTTTGATGTGAAATACCGCATGTAGCTGGACATGTTCTATCATATACACCATGTAAAAAAGTCAGGCAATAAGCATATAAGTACAAAAAAGTATATAACAAACATGAAACATTGTTTATGTTCTTCCAGTAATGGTTTTTTGTTTTCTTGTGTAGGATCTTTAGAATCTATCAGTGAATCATCAAGAAGATAAATGCAAGCAAAAAAGAAGTTAAAATAGTCATAACGTGTTGCATCAAAAAGCATGCAGTAAGCTGTTCTGATAAAATTAGATTACCTTAATACAATAGGAAAAGTTTTGGTTTATCGGTAGTTAGGTAATAACCCAGAGTTGCTTGATGTGTTGTAATGTAAACAGAGTTTATAACTAAAAATCGCATAATATGGGTTATTTTTTTAACTGCATATAAATATTTACTTTCAAACCCCAAGTTTTTGTAATAAAACCACTCGATCATTATTAAAAACGTACTTGATCATTATTAAAAACATTTATATGTTTTAATGATTGACTGCCTTGATTGAAAATAATAAAACTACTTGATCATTGGTAATATTTTACAGTAAACAATGACTCGTTGTTATAATGAGTGTTATAGACTTGTTTTTAAACTCTTCTGCTTCTGGTATTTTAGGATTGATAAAGAGCTGACTTGCATCGTAAGTATTTGAGATTTAAACTTCACCTAGCAAAGACAATAGGAAGAACCTTTTGAGTTAAACACAACGATGAATGGTATTTCACTAAAGTAATATTTATTATTGCAATATATAAATGTGTAGATCAGAATATAGGTTGCATAATAGATACTTCTATATTTCCCAATCTTAGCAAATCGTAGGAGGAATATTACCATGCCATCAATTTCTTGGCTAACTGTGTGGAGATCCTCTGTAAATTTTCCCAATATGCAGCAAGCTAATCTTTTCCCACTGAAAAGTTTAAAAATATTAGATAGATATAAAGTCATAAAATCATATTTTCCATTACTTTTGAACCTTGAATCTATAAGACTTACCAAATGGACATGAGTGTAAAATCCAACTTCTTTCATTTTTTTCCCATTACACAGAATCGTCTCTAGATTACACAAGTCTTGAATTTGACCAATAACATCTGCATCAATAAATTTTTGTGTTAATTAAGTAAACATAATTGTTTTAATAAATAGATTTCGTTCAAGAAAGATAGCTGCAAATTGTTAGCCATTTTTTTTTGTATCGATGTGTTTGATGTATAACATGGCTAACTTCTCTTATATTTATAATAGGACGGGTTGCAGCGTTTTTAGGTTACACAAATGTAGGGCAAAATATTAGGAAGATTTGATTTGATATGTTAGTTTGTCGAATAAGGAGCATTTTTATATTTATATGTACTATAAGGTCAACTAATAAGAGGGTTTTTATATTATGCATCTATTATTATATTTTTGAGTACACAAGTTTGAATTAGAGTATTGACATCTTGTATGTTTGATTTAGGAAGAGAAGACATGTAATGGAAGATGTATGGCTACATACTCGACTTGAAGAAGAACAGAAAACTACAAAGTAAATATAAAACATTGAAGGAGTATTTTCGTAGATCATAGAGGTGTGACGTTATTTAGAAGTAGGACCATATTATTAAACCAAATCTGAAATTATATGAGTAAAAGGAACACACTTATTGTTAGAGAAATTTATGGTAACATATTGGTAGGCGAAATCTAAGTAAGACCATAAAATTATTAGCTCCTAATGAAATGGTCCAACAACCTTGTATAAGTAGATTTTTTCAGAATGGTTCTCTTTTAATATGATAGATTATTATAGGGTTTTTAGTAGTTTTGGAGAGAAGATCAAGAATCCTTCAGATATTTGAATTGGAACTCCATTGTTTCTTAACCTTATTCTATTTATCCATTTGATTCATATATTTATTATGCTTTGCTTGATCATGTACGAGCAGTTCTCCTTGTTAGATTTAAGGTTTTATTAGGGTTTATATGTATTGCTTAAAATAGAATTGTTAGGTTGAATCCAAAAGGATCCTTCATCAGAATTGATCTCATTGCTTTTGTTCTAGAGTAGGTAACTAGAACTCTTAACTTAGGATATATATATATATATATACGATGGTATGATCTAAAACTGATAATAATTATGTTTAGTTAGGTTGTTATATGCATGTGAAAACTGGTCTAGATTAACTTAGTTCGATTATGACGATAATACTTGTATAAGGTAGTATTGATCAACACTCTTACCATCATATCAATCGATAGTGTTACCATCGTATCGATCGGCAGTCGTTCTTTGCTCTCAGATCGACGGCTGGACCAAATAATTTGCCATCTTATTATTCTCGCAGCGATAGCTAGGTACCTCTCTTTATTTTTCGAGTTCTAGGACAATTTCCCACACACTCTTAGCATATGTATTACAATACTATCACCATAAATCCTAGATCAAGCAATTCATTCTCATAAGTTCACAAACCAATTCTCAATTAATCTCTGCTGATTTACAAATACTTGTCTAGCTTAATCTTAATATTTATAAGTCTATTGTGTGCCCACACTCCATGTTGATTTGATCCAAGTACTACAACTGATCATCTTATTTGGGAGAGTGAATTTGCTCATGGGGTAATTTGAGTGATATAACTCATCAGTCAAATACATGAGTTATAGGGCTCAGACCATCTTCCAGTCCTCGCGACCATCCTCTCAAAACCATTTAAAGAAAAGAAGTTTAAATTTGATAAAAGGTGGTTAGATAGTGAGGAAATCAGACAAGTCATTCAAGATGGGTAGAATTCTCCGGAACTATCCATGGATGCAAATATAATGGCTCACATTGCAAGATGCAGAAAAGTTCTAAGTCTTTGGAGACGACAAAATTATTTAAAATCAGAGAAGCAAGTCAAGGAGCTAAAATAAAAGGTTGACACAATGTATGAAGATGGTAATGTGACGAAAAAAGAGCTCTCAGTAGCTTTGCAAGAACCCTTTGACGCTCTTAAGTAGGAGGAATTGTTCTTGAAACAAAAGAGTAGGATTTTGTGGCGGAGAGAAGGGGATATGAATTCAAAATTCTTCCATATTCTGACAAAAGAACGACCAGCCCGGAATAGAAACACTCGTTTGACGAAAAATTCTGGGAATATGGTTAAAGATGAATTGGGTATGGTAGCCATTGCTACCAGGTACTTTAGGAGCCTGTTTGAATCGTTGACACAAACAAAGATAGATGTAGCTTTGGGAAATATCTCGTTGACTATTACAGCGGAAACAAACCAAGTCCTTAAAGCACCGGTTACTGAGTGGGCGGTTAAGCTATTGTTCTTTGCAATGCATCCCGAGAAAGCTCATGCACCAGATAGCATGAGTGCACTTTTCTACCAGATATTTTGGGATATTTTGAAGGGAGACTTGACTCATATGGTCAGTGAGTTCTTATTTCAAGATATTATTACACAAGGACTGAATGATGCAAACATATGTCTCATTCCAACAACAGATAAGCCTACTGATATGGCTCAATTTTGGTCAGATAAGTTCTAAGATCTTGTGCCTGAGACTAAAGAAAGTCTTACCAGAGCGAATATTGGAAACACAGTCAGCCTTTGTGGCAGAAAGATTAGTGATAGTATTATGATTGCCCAGGAGATGTTTCACACTCTCCGTACGAAGCCAGGTGGAAGACAAAATAGGATGGCCATTAAGACTGATATGAGCAAACCATACGATCAAATGGAATGGATCTTTATCCTGAGAGTAGTGGAAAAAATGGGTTTCTCTAAGACCTGGACTAAATGGATCATGCGGTGTGTATCTTCAGTTAAATATCAGGTCCTCATGAATGATCAGCCAAGAGGAAATATTGTTACCCATAGAGGATTACGCCAAGGATATCCTTTATCTCCTTTCATCTTTATCATATGCACAGAAGCACTCGTTGGACTTCTTAATCACGCCGAGAATCAAGGAAAGATAATTGGGATGCACGTAGTACCTCCTAGCCCCTCGTTGTCTCATTTTCTATTTTTGGTTATAGCCTTTTCTTATATAAGGTGGAGCATGGTGAATCTTATGAAGTAATGAAAGTAGTAAAAGCATATGGAAAGGCATCAGGACAGTGTATAAATTTTGAGAAGTCTTCGCTCCTCTTTTGGAAGAGAGTCTCGGAAGCTATAAAGAAACAAATCAAAGATACACTAGGCATTGAAAATAAAAGAGGTATGGGCACATATCGTGGTATCCCGAAGGACAAGTGCAATCTAAATGCAAGTTATTTGATTTCCTTAAGGATAAGCTCAATTATAAGATCAATGGATTGTCTAGTAGGTGCTTGACTAAGGGTGGAATTGAAATTCTTATTAAAGATATAGCACTGGCGCTATCGACTTATGTTTCTAATTGCATACATGGCACACCAGAAGTGTGGAATGTGTGGATGTTAGATTAATTTATGGTTCAAGAGGATATTCCTCTAATACGAAGCTTGGTCATTAGCCAAAATCCCATATGGACGGTAAATATACTTGTAGCTATACAAAGAGTGGTGTGTACATTGTAAAATATGAAGATTGGGTGGCAAGAAATATAATATATCAGTCTTCTGAAGTAAAGTGGTATTTGAGCCCATCATAACAAAGTTACAAGCTCATGCATGTAAAATCAAAGGTCCACTTAAAATGAGCCACTTAATTTGGGAAATGGCATCGGTTATCTGTCGGTAACAAGTAATTTAACACATCGACATATGAGATGCAGTAATCATTTCCCAGGATGTAGAGAAGAATGTGAATCGGTAAACAATGCAATTTTTTGAATGGCCACCTGCTCTGCAAACATGAGCTCTTGCTTTTACACCGTCATTTCATGATATCTTCCCTATATCGAGTGTTTTCACTAATCTGGATTACCTATTGTGGATAAATAATGCGATAGAGTGTCCTGAGTTAGACAAAGATCTATATCATTTGATTATCTGATGTCTTTGGAAAGCCAAAAATGATTAGTTGTTTAGAGGAATAACAAGAGATCTGTTTGAACTAGTTAGTCATGTCCAGAGTGAATGCAATACTTGATTTGTGGCCAACTAAACATCAACGGATACAATAGCACACCAGGCTCAGGATACAGAAGCCTTATGCTTACAAAGTATTTGCCTGGTTGATGGATCATAGACAACAAAGTCACACTATAAGGGTTATGGATGGGTATGTCTTAATGGAACTGGAAAGGAACAACTCATAGAGTTGAGAAATGATGAGTGTCGATTGTCTCCGTTACATTCTTAACTAGAGGCTCTCAAATGAGCAATGGAGAATATGATACAACATACTACTTTCCAACACTTCGGTATTGCAAGAAAGTAATTTCAATGATCAAGGACTCAAAAGTGTGGTCAATTTATTTGACGGAGCTAACGGAGTTCACAACTATTCAAGGATGGTTTCAAGATTTCAAGATCATCTATATTCCGAGGAATCACAGCAAGACAGCAGACGCGCTCGCCAAGGCCACCAGAGCTTTTCATATGAGCATTATTTCCGTTGGTTATGTTATTACGGTATGAATTCCCAGACCACCTCTAGTTTGAGTGATTAAATATTCTTTTAATATCAAAAAAAATTTGAGTACCAACTCTCTTACGCTGATTTTCTTGAGAGAGAGAGAAAGAGATATGCTTGTCGGATGGATTCTCATCCTCTTCACTCAAAGAAAACCAATGTTTGATTGTTTGTTGAGAAAGAGTTTAGGAAATGACGGTATAAAAGCAAGAGCCCATGTTTAGAGACATTATTCTTAATCGCATCACGTTCAATACGCCATATTTTCTAGTCTTATATTAAAATAAATATTTTAATTGATAAAATATAGATAAAATAACATCACTTTATTACAATTGATGTTAAAAAATATAGTTTCATATTTTTTGTTACCATCATTATTTATCAATATAGTTTTGTATTAATTTAGAAAATGATATGGACCAAAAAATTATATATATCAATTATGGTAAAATAATACTCTTTTTGTTCCGTAATATAAAATATTTTGGAGAAGATTTGATGTTCTAAAATATAAAAAGTTTTGATACTTTTAAGGCATTTTAAATTTATTCAAAACTGGTTGACCAGTAATGTTTTATGGCATTATTTATGATTGGTTATCTTGTTTTAAATTTATTTCAGCACCAGTTGAAAAATTCGCCAAGCGCCATCCTCACACTGAACGGTATACAAGACTCGACATTGCTAGTATGTTGGTAGAGGTCAATCTGAATTTTCCTCTAGTTCAGAAAATTCAGTTTGCAGATAAGGATGGAGCGCAGGCTGAGGTTGAAGTGTTGTATCCCTCGCTCCCACCAAAGTGTAGTGTGTGTTCTGTATTGGGGCATGTGGCCAAGGACTGTAGCTCAAGTGATATTGGGATCCTGCAAAACTAGATAGTTGAGACACTGTTAATGTGAGTGCAGACATGGGCTTACAGACACCTCATGTGGAAGAAGTCAGTGTTGTAGTTCATGTTATCGCAAAAGAGAGGGGTTGCCAAAGTATGATGTAGTCATTGTTGGGAAGCTTTTGGCTGAACTTGAAGCATTTCTCCTCAAAGTGAATTCTCAGATTGTAGTAAGGAGTTAGGTGTGGAGAAATCAGGAAATTTATCGGATTGGATCACTGCAACAAAGATCTTCCAGTCTACTTCATTACTTACTAAGTTTAATAATGCGTTAGTTGGGTCATCTCCTATTTCAGGTGCATGTTCAATTACTTCTGGTGTTGGATTCAAAATTGGAACTCCCTAAATTTCAACCTCTAGAGGCAGAGGTGGATGATGAAAGTGACACGGTTGTGGAGGAGGGAAGGGTGTCTAGATATACTTTGAAGAAGGTGAAATTAGGCATGAGTCTAAGATAACGTGAACAAAGGGTAGTTCTACTGCCAGAAGTAGTAAGAAGGTACACCAAAATCAAGTTGGTGGATCACAAGATTTAAAAGTGTTGAACATGGAAGGTCAAAACAAGAACTATTCCGTTAAAAGATATGACAACTTTTGCGTCTGGAACATGCGTGGGTTCAATAAGCTACACAAACACTTGGTGGTTCATAAGTGGGTTCAGAGTGAAAAGTCTATGTTTGGATGGTTGATTGAAATGAGAGTTCAAGTTTGCAGTCGTCAAGCTGTTATGTCTCCTTCTCTGGCTGGTTGGAACTCTATTACGAATTATCACCATCATTAACTTGGTCGTATCTAGTTCTGCTGGGGAGATAGGGTGGTGGCAATATTGCTTCATACGAATTTGCAACTTGTCTTGTATGCTATACAGATTTCATAGACGGGAGGTGTTTAATCTGAAAATGGTGTGTATTGGAATTAAATATTATTTTTATGGTAGGTTTAAGCGCAGTCTTCATATTGAAGATCAAATTGGATTAAGAACATAAAAGAGATTTTATAGACTTTATAGATTTCACTACAAAGATGGTTTTCTTTTTCAATGTAAAGTGAATCCAAGAAAAAGTTTTCTTCATAATGAGGGATGCCTCCTTATCTATATAGGAAAGAATCTAGGGTTTTCTAATGATATCTCCTTTTACATGGGCCAAGTTGATTGTCAAATGAGCCTTGTTGACGGGTAAAAACCCATCTCCAACAGTAAGTGCCCCCAGTTCGTTGAGAGATATGAAATTGATCTCTTCAAATTTTACGAAGATGGTTTATGAGACAATGAACTCAACGCTTTTGTGCCTATGTCGAGTCTAGGCGAGTTTAATTTGAACTCCGGCCAAATAAAACGAGAGTTTACTTTGAACTCATGTCTAGTAAAAGGTAAGTTTATTGAACTCATGCCGAGATAAAGGCGAATTTATAGAACTTATGCCTAGTACAAGGTGAGTTCTTGTAAACTCATTCCTATAAAATGACGAGTATTTGCAAACGTGTGCCTAATAATAACCAAGTTGACTGTAAACTTAAGACTAGTTAGAGGTGATTTCAATTTAAACTTGTGCCTAACAAAAGATGAGTTTACCGAACTTGTTTCCGACCCAAAGTCTCGTGCCGAGCTTGTTGTATGTCGAGCAAGCTGTGATGTGCTGATGTGGTCAAAAGTTTTAACTCTCGCTTTGAGAAGCTTTTACTATCTCACTAGTGTGGGGAGCTTGGAGTGTAATGATGTGATCTTTGTGATGGCAACTGCGTTGGGGAAACGATGTTGCGATCAACATTTTGAGGATATCGTCACGACGATGAAATCCGCGTGATGCCTTCTTGATGTGATAAGTGTTTGAACCGAGTTTGTATGGGAAAAACAAAACTCGTCTGTAGGTTTGTCGCAAAGGTGTTTTTCAGATTAAGAATATGTTTGTCAATGTAAAAAGGAGATATACATGAAGAGTGATGATTCATGTTCGGGAAAATCCCGAGAAAGTACAGATCGACTGAATAAAAGAGAGGTCAAAACCCTAGTTCTAGCAGTCTAGCCCGTCTACCTTCCTCCTTTCCTCGCTTCCTTCCTCTTTATACCCTTCGTGGGATGCCCTAGGCCGATCTGCCCTTAATGGGCCTCTTACTCGCCAGGCCTGGGAGACAGGCTGCAAGATTCCTTCGAGCCGAGTGTCTTTAGTCGCTTCTTCAAGACGTCACAAGGTGTCCTTCGTCGGATTAAAGTAGTCTGCAGCCGAGCCTTAAAGTTTTAGTCATCAGCTGAGCCGACGCCCTCATGGTCGATCGGCCAGGCCAGCCATCTCATGGGCCCTGTGGGGATGAAATTCATCTCCTACATTAAGCCCCCTAGTTCGCTTGTGAATTGCGAAGCCAATCCGAGCGAATTTGGGACTTAGGCTTATGAGTGGGTGGTTTGGCGCGTCGTAGTGATCCTGATGTTTGGCTCTGTTGTCAACGGACGGCGTTTTCTCGCTGCGGTAAAACGATCGTTGTTTTGTCACTTCGAGAAAATGGTAAGACGACCAGGATTTCTCCAGTGGAACCGGTTGTTTGGTTAACGATTCGAGTGGAGGATTGGACCCGTCGCAAGAATGATCGGTTAGCAGAGGGCGTCGACGCCCATTAGCCGTGGAAGCTGAACAACCGTGAGAAAAATAAGGAATCAAAGGTTTTGAGGCCCACCTAGCCCCCTTTTAGATCTAATGATGGCACCTCGAAGAAACGCGACATCCGCTTTCTTATAAATAGGAAAGCTCCGCCCATTATCCTTATTCTTCTTTGCACACCCAGATATCTTCTCTCTTTTCTACTTCTCTCTCTAGTAATTCCTTCGTAGTTTTCTTTTCGATTATCAGTGATGTCGTCGAAGAAGCTGTCTCGGAGTGAAAAAGGTAAGGCGGTTGTTATCGCCTCAAGTCCTGTCAGAAGCACAAAAGCGAGAGAGGAAACCCTAGATGGGTTCAGTCGCCTACATCGAGATGCGATGATGGATATGTCAGGCTTGGATCTGTTGCAGCGGATTCTTGTCGATGATGCGGAATGGCTATTTAGAGGCGAGGATGATGGGAATGCTTCCCCGGACTCGAAAGGAGGCGTAGAGGATTTTCTGTCCCGTCCTGACTTCCGTCAGACGTGCTATTATCCGGGCAGATTTTTTGGCGCGCTTCCGGGCATATCCCTGTAATCATTGCGCCCGAAAAATGTGAGTGGGCAGTCGTGGGGGAATGTAAGAGGGACCAAGTCGACCCCTGTGAGTGTGAAGAATTTACTAATGAAGTGTCGGGCCGTTGGGGTCACCTTCCTCATCCCAACTGAAGACCAAGGGCCCTGGACCCCGTCAAAAGGGTACCAGTGCGTCTACGAATCTTATTTCCAAGAAGATACCAAACTTTGGTTCCCAATCCCCTGGCTAATCACCTCTTATGTCTTTCGTCGGGACGTTGCGATCAGTCCTTTTTTGAACGGTTCGTTTCGCATTGTTGTCGCATTGATGGTGATGACGGCTGAAATCGACAGGTCCCTCAACGTACAAGCCTTCGAAGAACTGTGCTTTATCAAGCCAATAACGGAAGGTCTTTACTCGGTGAAGATGAGGCCGAATTATAATATAATCACCGGTCACCCGAACAAAACACCCAACTGGCAGCACTCCTACTTCTATATCAAGTCGGATATACATGCGTTCGAGGAACCGCCGAATGATGATTTTAGGGTTCTTTGGAATTGGCGTATTGGTAGACTCCCTCTTAATTACTGTAGATTTTTTACATTCCTTTAACAATTTCCTCTTTGTTGTGCAGTTAATCATCCAAATACCATCGACTACCCGGGAGGTTTCTTCGAAACTCCAAGGGCTTTAGCTGCTTTGAGCCATCAGCGTTGGGCGGATATAAGTGAGGATAGGATCCGTCGTTCCCTAGGTCGCATCTCCAAAGGTAACCGTTTCTCGTGCTTCAGTTTTTCGGCCTTCTTTAACTCATCTGATAGATCTTGTTCTGTGCAGGTGAATGGATTTCTAACTTGTCTGCGAGAGTTGCTCTCGGGAAGAAGACAATATCGTTATTTTTGAAAGAGGAACATCAACGAGTGAAGAGCAGCAAAGATATGAAGCAATTTTTGGACCTCAGTGACTTGGTTGAGGGCCGGTAGGGATCGTCTTCAGCTGATTTGATGTCGCTTCTTGATGGGATGGGTCTGGATGGGTCTGGCCCGGTGGGCGTCCTGACAGAGTCAGTTCTAGATGTCGTCAATCTAGAAGCCCGCAATCCGCATGCAGGATCCCCTGCCTCGAAGAGGGGCCAAAAACGATCGCAAGAGGAGGCGGCCCCTGCAGAGGGCCGAGACGGCACACTTAGGATCGAGGAGGAGGTTCCGTCGGAAGAACGTCCAAAGAAGAAGAAGAATAGTCCTGCAGAGAAAATTCCGGAGCGTTCTGTCGAGGTCGCAACAGACTCGAGGGTGAGGATAGGGGAGTACGATCTGGCTCCATCGGTAGAGGGTGATCAGGCTTTGGTTGGAGAGCCCGAGCGAGAAAGTGGTTCTCAGAGGCTCAACTAGTACTAAGGAGGAAAAGAGGAAGGATCTGTAGTCGGGTTTGGGGATTCCTCAGGCCGTTGAGCAGGCAAGTCGTGACGTGGAAGTCCAAGTTGACAACATGGCTCGGAAGACTTTGAAGAGCTTTGGAAGCTCGCTTGCTCGGAGGCTCAGAGTGTCATTTCATGACCGTGTCTATTTCTCTTATGAGGCGGACACGCCACTAATCTACAACGACACCGAGTGTGCCGCGTTAATTCGTCAGATCAGGGGTGGGCCGAATGATCTGTCAGAGGTGGATGACTTGATGTTCAGGGACGCCTATGTCGATGCATCCCAAACAAAACTGCTGATATGCGATCTCTGCTTTTTTTATTTGCTCCGATAATCCTTCGTGCTTCTCCTAAATTTTTGGTTTTATTGTACAGAGCGATGCGAGCATGAACTTCCTCGTCGAGAAGTACGACTCTACCCTCAAGCAGACTCTAGCCCAGTTGGGGATAGCTGAGAAGAGGGCTAAATCAAGGGGCAAGCGTATTGTCCATATGAAGGAAGAGATAGAGACATTTTCTTGGGAGAGGGACCGCTCAAATGAACGGAGGAAAGCCCAAAAGAAAAGGGCCAAAGGGCTGGAGACCGATCTGGCGAAAGAGACGACACTGCCGAGAGGCACGCAGCGGAGGTTTCCCGGCTAAGGGAGTCTAGGAGCTTTGAGGTAACCAACGAGCGGATTAGGGTGCAGAACGCAATGATCGCCAAAGCCAACCGTTGTTTCAACAGCATACGCGAGCGGGAGTCTTGCTATGACACTTTTGACACTGCTCGATGCCTGTACAGCCAGTCATTTGGAACGAGAAAATGTCTCCAGGCGCTCAAGAGGAAAGGGAAAGATATCCTGCAGGAAAAGATTGACTTCTTCGTCGCTGAGGAGAAGAAGTATGAGCAGGAGGCCACTCGTCTAGACATTGGGGCGCTTTTGGACTCGATGCTTTCACTATCTCCGCTGGTCCTTGAGTCGGCTTTCCTCAACCAAGACATGATTGCTAGCTTGAACCCGTTAAGGTCAAACGCTAACCTGATCGATCCTGCTACGGCCGTCAATCTTTGCACCTCGTCTCATTCCTTAAAGGAGCCCATGGATGATAAGTTTGGGAATTTGTCTGTCGGCAAACGAGGAGCGTCTTGGCGACAAAGAGGGACTAATGGTTGAAGTTCCTAACGCCTCGATGGATGATGAAATATCTGATCTTGGGGAAGGAGAGGGTTCGAGTGAGAAGGCGTCCGGTCCGTTGGAGAGTGATAAGGCCAGGCCCTTGGATGGGGAGGAATTTGAAGAGCAGCGAAGTATGAGTCCGTGTGGACCGACGACTGAAGCGGCTGAGCCGACGTCCGTAGGCGGCCCTGACGAAGCCCAAACTTGATTGTCGTTTTTCTCTTCTTTATTGTCTATTCCCCTCTCTCCCATTTTTATATCATTATCCTGACCCTACGGGGCCTGTTTGTATGTCACCATTAATACCTCGGAATGAAAACTTTGATTTTGACTGATGAACTGTTTGACTTTAATTATATTCGAAGTAATTCGTTGATTGTCTGTCGAATTGCCGGATAGGCTTTCATTAAGCCGGGGTTTTGGACTTAGAAATATTTGACCCTTAAATTTTTCGAAGTAACTCGTTAGGTTGTTAATTGACAAGAGTTAACGAAATGCCCCGGTGTGGCCAATAGACAATAATGGTTCTCGCTATGCACAGAAGTAACCCTTCGATCATTGGGTAGTCAGTCCCTTCGTAAGGAGTTATTAGTACTACGAGAATTATTGGCACAGTTGGTCGTAAGTCAACACGAATGGCTTCCTCGAATACATTTCTGATCAGAGCGTATCCGTTCGTTGGATGATAGTGCTAGTACGTGATCCAAAGCTTTGTATATTTTGCGTCGCTCGGCCGTTAGCATAGTGGTTTTTAAGGGGCGACTCGTTTTGGTGAGTAAAGTGCGAATTACATTTACTTTCCCTAGCCGGTCTACCTTAGTTGAGGTTTTGGTAATAGATGGACCCTGATGGGCTGCCTACATACCCTGGGGGGGATCAAGTCAATCGTAGTTCGTTTAGTCGAGTAAAAGTGGTATATTGGGCGCATTTACTCGGGTTTTTTTTGCCGGGTAAAAGTGACCTTTTGGGCGCATTTACTCGGGTTTTTTTTTGCCGGGTAAAAGTGGCTTTTTGGGCGCATTTACTCGGCGTTTTTTTTCTGGGTAAAAGTGGTCTTTTGGGAGCATTTACTCGGATTTTTTTTTGTTTATATTTAATATTATTTTAGGTTCTTCGAGTTCCATGCACGGGGTACGGCGTCTCCTTGCGATGTCTTCAGTCGATATACGCCAGGTTGGAGGACTTGAGTGATTTTATAAGGGCCCACCCAGTTCGTTTCGAGTTTGCCTGTTTTCCAGTCCCTGGTGTTCTCGAACACCTTTCGCAAGACTAAATCACCGATGTTGAGAGTACCCGAATTGATGTGTTTGCTGTAGTAACTCTCTATCTGATGCTGGTAGTTTTGGATCCGGAGAAGGACTTGGTCGTGCCTTTCTCCCGTCTGGTCTAAGGCGTCCAGCAGCATATCACGATTGAGGCTATCGAGATGGGGAATTTTACCGTGTCTTAAACTTTTGATGTTCACTTCGGCGGATGCCATTGCTTCGACCTCGTATGCCAAAGAAAAAGGAGTGGCTTTTGTCGCTCCCCGAGGCGTTGTTCGATGCGACCACAAAACTCCATTGAGTTCATCGGCCCAGGATCCTTTCTTTAAGTCGAGACATTTTTTGATAACATTGATTATGAGCTTGTTCGAGGATGAATCGTCTTTGTCCAGAATTAGGGAGGGGGCCGATGATGTCCATTCCCCATCGCATGAACGGATAAGGAACGGTTGTCGTCCGTAGCAGCTTGGTTGGACAGTGGATGTTGGAAGCATACCGTTGACACATGTCGCAACGCTGTGCGTACTCTTCGCAATCAATGTTCATCTTCAGCCAGTGGAAACCAAGGCTCTTAACTTTGAGGGCCAGTGCTCTTCCTCCTGAATGTTTGCCAGCGACGCCATCGTGTGTTTCTGCCATGACAAGTCTTATCGCATAGCCGGCGATGCACTTGAGTAACACCTTGTTCGCGGTCCATTTGAGTAGTTCACCATCGATGACGACATAATGTGCGATGCGTGCTTTAAGTCTCCTGTCTGCCCATTTTTCTGTAGGCAGCGAGTTATGCGCGAGATAGTCGATGAACTCGGTTCTCTAATCGAGATTTGGCTGCTCTTCCCTTTTCTTGGTATCCGGATTTTGTTTGCTTTGGTGCTTCGACGATTGGGGCGACGAGAAGGTGGCCGTTCGCGGGTAGGTCGATACTTGGTTTTTCTATTCGGTGAATCGGGATGTTCCGTTTGACTTGGTCGCGGAGTTTACTGCCTAAGGCGGCAAGAGCATCAGCGCACACATTCTGCCCGCGGGGGACCTTCGTGAGCTTGAAGAACTCGAAGTCGTTGGCGAGATATTGGACCACTTTTGATGCGCCTGAGTACATGGATCAGTACATGGAACCAGCACTGGATGCGGATCAGGAAGATCACATTGCCTCAAGTGAGGTTCACCCAGCCGTTTACACTGATCCAGCCGTGTACACTGATCCAGCCGTGTACACTGATCCAGCCGTGTACAGAATCGACCCGCGTTCATCCGGAAATGACCTAAGGTTGGAACCACGACCTAAGGACCGAATTGATCAACCTTCAGCCATTCTTTCTCGACCCATTCAAAAATCTAAGACCAACAGTCAAGCCAAAACTCAAGATCAACGAGAGGAAATTGACCTAGGTCACAGCACTTCACTTCTGACCCGTTTGGTTCGTACCACATGCCCCGGTGGTCATGAACATCACTTTTCCGACCAGATTGATTATTCCTTGATGATCGATGATTCTAATCTCTCTAAGGCAAGGATACTTAAGTTCTCAGAAGATTTGGGTCGACTAAAGTGGAGTTCCGTTCATGAAAGTTCATTGATAACCCACACGGACAACCCACAGTGTGTCCTGCTCCTGACCGCAAAGGACCCGATCATCACAGCAAGGTTCGATGAACCTGGACAAAAGTAGGCGATGGGACATCTGCTGACCAGGGTGGATTCGGACGAACCTGGACGGTTGAAAAAGGGTCATTTTGACCAGAACAAGAACCAAGAGTCATTTGACCATTTTTAGTCTTTGTTGATTTTTCTAGGTGTGTTTTTCCACAAATTTCTAAGCCTTTTCATATGCCTTTGCTACTATAAATATGTAATCCTTTCTTCAGCAATAAACCATTCCATTATCATCTTTGTTTTGAGTTAAACTCTTTGTTCTTTTTAGAACTTTTCTTTGTTTCTTGGTGAGTCATATCCAAGTTAAGCAAACCCTCAAAATCGTTGGACTTGTGAGTCATATCAAGCAACGACTAGAGATCCTTCTTTTGGTGGACTTGTGAGTTATATCAAGCACCAACTGAAGTCGGGAATATCGAAGGCCTTACGCAACCTTTCGTGTGACCCTTCAATCCATCCAGTTATCATTCGTGAGTTCATATCAAATCCAGTCCGGTCGAGTGATCCTATCTAGGGCATATCAAGTGGTATTAGAGCCACTCAACCGGTACTATCTTTTCATATTCTCATATTCCATTTTCTTCAAACACTTCTTCTTCTATCTATCTTAAATCAGGGCCCCTCATTACCATCCACTAGTTTATAAAAAAAAAGATCTACGATTTAAAAAAAAACAGTTTGATTTGTGGATTGGTGGTGGAAGAGAAAGCCTGCTGGCTGAGGAGAAATCCAGCCTTTGAGGTGGTTAAAACGGATTTCAAAACCAAAAATCTCTTATCTTTCTATCTTGAGAAAAATTCCCTTTGTTTGCTTGGAATTGTCCATTGGGATTCTTTGATCTCTCTTCTTAGAACCTTGAGTGTAAACTTGTGTGTGTTCACCAAAAATCTGAGAGAAACACGTGAGTGGGTGAGGATCAAACACTTAAGAGTGTGAGGTTTTTTATCTAACGTTTGGTGTTTAAGAAATTTCAGGAACCATGAGTAGTGAAGAAGAAAGAAGCCGACCCGGAAACCATTTGCTGGGTTATCTAACCTACAAATGCGTGCTTTGAATGATTCTATGACTAACTTGATGAATGCAGGATTAGATCAAATCCATCAAAGACTTGATGAGCTTCAAACCAGCCAACAAACTCGTTCTAGAACTGGAATAAGGAGGGATCGTCCAAGAATACCCAACCGGTCCGATGAAGAGATCCAAGAGGAGTATTCCCAAGAGGGCGATGACCGATCCATCAACCGCCCTAGGAGAGTTCCTAGAAACCGAGATCAAGGTGACATCAATCCATTTGCTAGAACTGATCATATTGATGATAGCTTAGGAGGATTGAAATTGAAAATTCCAACTTTTGATGGTAGAAACGATCCTGATGCTTTCCTTGAATGGGAAAGAAAGATTGAGCTTGTCTTTGATTGTCAAAAATTTTCTGATCTTAAGAAAGTTAGATTGGCTGCTACTGAATTCTCTGGCTATGCTATTAACTGGTATTATCAAGTTGTGACTCACATGAGGAGAACAGGTGAAAGGCAAATCGAAACATGGGATGAGCTTACCATGCTGATGAGGAGACGATTTGTTCCTACTCACTATCACCGTGACCTCCACCAGAAGCTGAGACGTCTACTTCAAGACACCAAGTCCGTGGAAGACTACTACCAAGAGATGGAGATATTGATGATCAAGGCGGATGTAGATGAGCCTATGGATGCCACTATGGCACGATTTCTTTCAGGTCTCAACTGTGACATCCAAGATCGTATGGAGCTTCAAGAGTATGGTAGTGTGGAGAAGATATTACACAAGGCCATCTTGATTGAACATAAAGTCAAAAGAAAAAGCTACTCAAAACCGGCCCTTGCTCCAAAACCGGCCCTTGCTCCAAAACCGGCCTATGCTCCTAAACCAAGCTATCAAG
Source organism: Moricandia moricandioides (assembly GCA_905132885.1). NCBI lineage: Eukaryota > Viridiplantae > Streptophyta > Magnoliopsida > Brassicales > Brassicaceae > Moricandia > Moricandia moricandioides. Next base: position 117,945 of record CAJHQQ010001031.1, read on the forward strand.
ACAAAGGTAAGTTTCCTTCCACAACGCATAATGCTTATAGAACTGATGTTCATGCTCGTGTGGACAAATGAAAGGCAGTTGAGACTTCTGGCCAAGCAAGAGACATTAGGTGCTTCAAGTGTCAAGGTCTAGGACATTATGCCAAGAACTGTCCAAACCAACAAGTGATGATCCTCATGGAGAATGGTGAGGTTGAGTCCGAACATGAAAAGGAGGAAAAGGAGGATTTGGTTCCTATCTTTGATGAGGAAGAGGAAGCTTTTGACTACCCACATCATGGACCCCTACTTGTTGCAAGGAAGACCTTGGGTGACCCCATTTTCAATGAGAAGGACGACCACTTGGTCAATTGCTTTGGACCAACCTTTGATGCTGACTCTGGCCCTATTGATGACGATGATGATAGTCTTAATTACCCAGATTTTGGACCACTCCTAGTCACTGTAATATCTTTGAGTGTGCAACCCAAAACCAACGACAAAGAACAAAGGGAGAATCTCTTTCATTCTCGTTGTCTTATTTCTGAAAATCTATGTTCTTTGATTATTGATGGAGGTATTTGCACTAATGTGGCTAGTGACATCCTTTTAAGAAAACTTGGGCTTGTTAATCGGCCTCTATCTCGTCCTTTCAGGTTGGAATGATTTAATGAGGCTGGAGAGCAGTACGTGAAAGAACAAGTCACAGTCCCCCTTACCATTGGACGATATGAGGATGAAGTTGTTTGCAACGTTCTCCCTATGGACGTTTGTCACATTCTCTTGGGCCGACCATGGCAGTTTGATAAGAAGTCAGTGCATGATGGTTACACAAACCGACACTCCTTTGATCATAAAGGAAAAAAGATCACACTAGTACATTTGACACCTTTAGAGGTTCATCAAGACCAGATCCAACTCAAGAGGAACTGTGACAAAGAGCCCAAACCAGACAAACCTGAACCCTCTCAAAGGAACTTCAACTTCTTTATTAAAGAAAGTCAGGTTAGAAAATCTCTTTACTCTCAAAATCTATGTCTTTTACTTGTGTACAAAGAAACTCTTATGGTTTCTTCTTCTTCTGACCTTGCACCGGAGATTCCGAGTGAGCTTCAAGATGTCTTGCAGGATTTTTCTGATGTTTTTCCAGATGAGAATCCCAAGGGATTACCACCAGTTCGAGGCATTGAACATCAGTTAGATTTTGTTCCAGGTGCATCTCTACCAAACCGACCAGCGTATCGTACAAATCCGGTGGAGACAAAGGAACTTCAGAAACAGATTGGTGATCTTCTCAAGAAAGGCTACATCCGGGAAAGCCTCAGTCCTTGTGTTGTGCCTGTCCTCCTTGTACCCAAGAAGGATGGCTCTTGGCGCATGTGTGTGGACTGCCGTGCCATCAATAACATTACAGTAAAGTATAGGCATCTCATTCCTAGGCTCAATGACATGCTTGATGAGTTGCATAGTTCATGTTTTTTCTCTAAGATCGATTTGAAAAGTGGATATCATCAGACTAGGATGAAAGAAGGTGATGAATGGAAAACTGCATTTAAGACCAAACTAGGATTGTATGAATGGCTTGTAATGCCATTTGGGCTTATAAATGCACATAGTACTTTCATGCGTTTGATGAATCACATCTTGAGATCCTTCATTGGTCATTTTGTTGTAGTTTACTTTGATGACATTCTTATTTACAAAAAGAACCTTGATGATCATAGGAGGCACTTGAAATATGTTCTAGAAGTTCTTAGGAAAGAGAGACTTTTTGAAAATTTTGGTAAATGTTCTTTTGAAACAGATAACGTGGTGTTCGTAGGATTTGTTGTAGGTGCGGATGGACTTAGAGTGGACGAGGAAAAGATCAAAGCTATCCGGAACTAGCCTAGTCCAATGACCGTGGGTGAAGAAAGAAGCTTCCATGGCCTTGCTGGCTTCTATAGGCGGTTTGTTCCGAACTTCAGTACCATTGCAGCCCCATTGACTGAAGTGATCAAGAAGAGTGTCAGATTCAAATGGGAACAAGCTCAAGAAGAGGCATTTCAGATTCTAAAAGGGAAGTTAACTCAAGGTCCTTTACTTGTACTTCCTGATTTTTCTAAGACTTTTGAGATTGAATGTGATGCTTCCGAAGTTGGTATTGGTGCTGTCTTGATGCAGGATAGGAAACCAATTGCTTACTTCAATGAGAAGCTTGGAGGTGCCACACTCAACTATCCCACTTACGACCAAGAGTTGTATGCTTTGGTGAGAGCTCTACAAACGTGGCAACACTACCTTTGGCCTCAGCAGTTTGTGATGCACATAGATCATCAGTCTTTGAAACACCTTAAGGGACAGCAAAAGCTGAATAAAAGGCATGCACATTGGGTTGAGTTCATTGAGACATTTCCTTATGTCATTAAGTACAAACAAGGTAAGGACAATATTGTGGCTGATGCCTTGTCTAGAAGGTATGTACTCCTTTCAGCTCATGAAACAAAGTTGCTTGGTTTTGAATTTACCAAGGATTTATATGCAATTGAATCAGATTTCAAAGAGATTTTCAGAAAGTGTTCAAAAGCGGCCTATGGCAAGTATTATCAAATTTCTGGATTTTTATCCTTTGATAACCGCTTGTGTGTGCCCCAATGTTCTTTGAGGGAGTTGTTTCTTAGGGAAGCACATGGAGGAGGCCTTATGGGACACTTTGGAGTCAAGAAAACACACAAGGTTGTGTATGAACATTTTCTTTTGGCCAAGATTGATGAATGATGTGGAACGGATCTGTGGTCGATGTGTGGTTTGCAAGAAAGCCAAGTCTAAAGCCAAAAACCAAGGTTTGTATTCTGATCTTCACATCCCTTCTCATCCTTGGGTAGACATATCTATGGACTTTGTGCTTTGTTTGCCTAAATCAAAATCAGGTAGAGACTTTATCTTTGTGGTGGTTGATAGATTTTTCTAAGATGGCTCATTTTATACCATGTCATAAAATTGATGATGTTGTGCACATTGCTGATTTGTTCTTTAAAGACATTGTTAGGTTGCACGGAATGCCTAGGACCATTGTTTCTGATTGAGATGCTAAGTTCCTTAGTTATTTCTGGAAAACTTTGTGGTCTAAGTTCGGTACTATATTAATGTTTTCCACCACTTGTCATCCTCAAAACGATGGTCAAACTGAGGTTGTGAACCGGAACTTGTCAGCATTGCTTAGATCATTGGTGAAAAAGAACCTTAGAATTTGGTAAGAATGTTTGCCTCATGTTGAATTTGCTTATAATCATTCCATGCATTCTTCTACCAAGTTTTCTCCTTTCGAGGTTATGTACGGTTTCAATGCCCTATCTCCACTTGATCTTTTTCTTTTGCCTTTGAGTGAAAGAGTTAGTACAGATGGCAAAAGGAAGGCGGACACGATTCAGAAGTTGCACGAGGGAGTCCGTGACAACATCAAAACCAAGAGCGAGGTCTATACAAGAAAAGTAAACAAGAAGAAAAAGAAAGTTTTCTTTGAAGAAGGCGATCTTGTTTGGGTTCATCTAAGGAAAGAACGTTTTCCGGAAGAAAGGAAGTCAAAACTTATGCCTAAGGTCGAGGGTCCTTTTCAGATCCTTAAGAAGATCCATGACAATGCCTATCAGCTGGACTTGAAGGGTAAGTATGACATCTCTTCAAGTTTTAATGTTTCTTATTTATCTCCTTTTTGTGCAGATTATCCAGATTTGTGGACAAATCCTTTTGAAGAGGGAGGGAATGATGCGCCTCAGTCCATGGAACCAGCACCGGATGCGGATCAGGATGATCAGATACCTCAACTGAGGTTCACCCATCCGACCGGACCAGACAGACTGACCAAGCAGAAATAGCCTATTTATTACCAGTTTTAGACCATGTTATAGGCTATATCCAGGGTTTGTTATGTGTGTATAGACTATGTTTTGAGGTCTTTACAGGTCCAGGTACGTTTTGGAGATATATGAAGATACTTGGAGCTTTTGGAGCATTTGGAGAGGATTAATCCGTAGCTGATCATTGAAGAGAATTGAAGTACGAGATTACCATCGATCGACGACACAACGTAGCCGTCGACCGATGTTACATGACTTAAATCGATCGATGTTGCACATCTGCCATCAATTGATGTCCAGTTCGCAGACA